>CAUYPK010005352.1:0-23304 GCA_963574355.1 Loris lydekkerianus | reverse complement strand
TAGACTCTCATTGGATAAAAGATTTAAACTTAAGACATGAAACTATAAAAATACTTGAAGAAAGTGCAGGGAAAACTCTTGAAGGAATTGGCCTGGGTGAATATTTTATGAGGAGGACTCCCCAGGCAATTGAAGCAGTATCAAAAATCTACTACTGGGACCTGATCAAACTAAAAAGCTTCTGCACAGCCAAGAACATAGTAAGTAAAGCAAACAGACAGCCCTCAGAATGGGAGAAAATATTTGCAGGTTATATCTCCGATAAAGGTTTAATAACCAGAATCCACAGAGAAATCAAACATATTGGCAAGAAAAGAACATGTGACCCCATCTTAGGGTGGGCAAGGGATTTGAAGAGAACCTTCTGAAGAAGACAGATGCACGATCTACAAACACATGAAAAAAAGCTCATCATCCTTATTCATCAGAGAAATGCAAATAAAACTACTTTGAGATATCACCTAAACCCGGTAAGAATAGCCCACAAAGCAAAATCCCCAAACCAGAGATGTTGGCGTGGATGTGGAGGAAAGGGCACACTTTTGCACTGCTGGTGGGAATGCCCACTAATACGTTCCTTCTGGAAGGATATTTGGAGAATACTTTAGACCTAAAAATAGACCTGCCACTTGATCCTAGTATGATCGTATATCTGGAAAACACTAGGAATTCCTTTACTAGGTTTATACCCAGAAGACCAAAAATCACAATATAACAAAGACATCTGTACTAGAATGCTTATTACAGCCCAATTCATAATCGCTAAGTCATGGAAGAAGCCCAAGTGCCCATTGACCCACGAATGGACTAGCAAATTGTGGTACATGTATACCAGGGAATATTATGCAGCCTTAAAGAAAGATGGAGACTTTACCTCTTTCATGTTCACATGGATGGAGCTGGAACATATTCTCCTTAGCAAAGTATCCCAGGAATGGAAGAAAAAGTATCCAATGTACTCAGCTCTACTATGAAGCTAAGTTATAGCTTTCACATGAAGGCTATAACCCAACTATAGCACAAGACTATGGGGAAAGGGCCAAGGAAGGGGGAGGGAGGGGAAAGGTTAGGGGGGAGGGAGGGTAATGGGTGGAGCCACACCTACAGTGCATCTTAGAATGGGTACAGGCGAAACTTACTAAATGCAGAGTACAAATCCCTACATACAGTGATTAAGAAAATGCCATGAAGGCTACATTGAACAGTTTGATGAGAATATTTCAGATTGTATATGAAACCAGCACATTGTACCCCTTAATTGCACTAATGTACACAGCTATGATTTAACAATAAAAATAAATAAATTTAAAAAAATAATAAAATAAAATTAAAAAAAAAGTTATTTGGGATTCTCAGTAATTTTTAAAAATGTACAAGGTCTTGAGACAAAAGTGAACCCTATCCGGTAGAAGTTTCTCTCCTGTCCCTATGCAGAGGAGGAGGGTCAAACTGAGGGGCTTCTGTTGGACAGACCCAGTGTGGACACATGCCTCGTCCTGGCAAGGGAGGCGGGGACCACCTCTGTGACCTGCAGTGGGATCTGAGGAAAGAGAGGAACCTCATTGCATTTCAGATTCCTTCTCCATTTATAGATGCCAACAGGAGAAATGAATAGCTCCATGTCCCAATGGTCATACATGTGAGGACCAGAACCTGCACCCAGAACTTATTGCATCATGATGACCTCTTTGCCTTTCCTTTAGCAAGTAGCCAGATCTCTGGGGAGGGGAGAGTTCATGCCCTGTTCCCCTGTTTCTGGCATGCAGAATGTTGTTTGTTTGGCTACCTACCCCCACCAGTCAACTTCCCCTTTCACCAGAGCCCAGACCCTACACTGTCTCCCTGGTCCCCATCACATTCCCCACACCCCTCCCACGGAGGTGTCAACATTCCAAACTCAGAGCTTCCAGGCAGTCACCTCAAACAGACATGGACAAAGGCATTTTCTATATGGGATGCTAGGGCACACACATCTTACACCAACAATTGTTTTCTTTCTTAATCTAATATCCTGTTGACTTTAAACTACATCGCTATTTTTACTACCTCTGAAGCACATAAATGCTTCCCTCCCTGTTGTCAGCAAAGCTCATTGTAATTGGCTTTGTCTCCCACGCCCAGCGTTATTTCCAAGTTGAAGGTACAATTCTGTCTTCCCCCTTGCTCAGTCCTGGAGGTCCTCAGTATTCAGCCCCCTCCCTCCACCCCTTCCCAGTCATGAGATTCTCCTGCCTCATAGCCCCTGCACAGCTGTACGCAGTGTCCTGGTTTCAGCCCTACCAACAGCCTCTGAAATCAACATACAAAACAAAACCTCTTTTGTTTTTGAAGGATTTTCTCCCAATTGCTAAAAACAGAAAATCAAAATAACATTTACAAAATAAAGCACACTATGGGGAAGATACAGTTTCAGGGGAAAAAAAAATTCATTTAAACACAGCAGTTATCTCTGGACTTCATTAAACTGAAAATTAGCATAGGCCCACTCCCATTCAAAATACGATCTATTCTAGATGCATTCCTTTACTTTAGGCCCAAGAATGAGCCCTACCCTAAATCTTCTCTCAATAATTCTGCAAGTTTCCTTGCTTTCACCCTCCTTAAGAAACCATTCTAATTGCTACCCATCCTCTTCCCTCGGTCAAGTTAGCAGAAGGAAGAGTAGTGAGGGTTAGCTACACAGTCGCATAGTTAGTCAGGCTTCCCCAGTGTATTCAATACAATTCTAGACTAGAGACTCTTATCTGAAAGTTTCCTTCTGCCTTATGCAGAGGAAAGGTCAATGTAGGTCACTTTCCGGAGAAGCCATGTACATGCACTAATCTCAATAGCTCTGCTCATTCATCACCTCCCCTCAGTCTGAAGGTAGGGCACCTCTTGTTTTAAAAGCTCTGGATGTTTCAGAAGTTGCATTTAAAGCTCTTTCTATGCAAGGTGCTCTACTATCGTAGTATGTTGCACTTGTAAGTGAGCAATGGAGAAATATAGTAGATTTTCTATGGAGTTTTTTCCATAACAGCGCTTCATGAAATAATTCTCCACATGAAATCTAATTGTGTATGTCTCAGCTCTTCCCAGAAGATGGCAAATAAGAAAAAATAAACTTCTGTGTTAAATCAAATATCATGTAGTAGGTTAATAAGGTAATCTTTGGAGCCCAGCAGCCCTGGATCTCCCCTGAGCTGGCTCAGGGAGCTGGGCCAACTATGCAACCTCTCCAAATCTCAGAGTGCCACCTGCCTCCCAGATGTGCTGTCAGAATTAGGTGAGGCTGGCAAATACAGCACCTAGGAGAGTCCCTGTCTGGCGCAAAGTGAAGGTTTGAAAAGTGTCAGCTTGTGTCATGTGTCCCCAAATTTACATGGGAAAATGTGAACGTAAGGCTGCTAGGCATATAAAGAAGCATCTTATTAACAAAGTACCAGACTTTAAAATAGGTTAAAAAAAAAAAAAAACCAACTCCCGTATCAAATTTATTGACCTTGAATGAGATACATCGGGGAATTATATAATTATATATATTATTATATATAATTGCATAATTCTACTGATTTATATATAGTTCAACTACACATAAATACACAGCAAAATAAAAATACTATATTTAATAAAGTTTTCCAAGAAAATGAAATATGATTCTAGTCTTTATACCAGACCTTCCCCAGAAGAAAAGTCCTAGCACATGAAAAAGAAAAATACCCCCACTGAGCCACCGACGTTACTGAATTGATGTCTCTGCCCATCTCTGGGAATCCAGTTTTTATAGCCCATCAATATAAACAATTTCTCAGAGGCATGCTTTAATATTAAAGCAGGAAATTTGTGCCCTAATTGCCTATAAGATACAGTTTAATTATGAAAACCATGCATACAATAATCCACAGAGCAAAAATCCTACCTTCACTCCATTCAGAAAGGAGGCAGAACCCTAAGAAACAAAACTCCTGACTGGGGTTGCTATTCTTCTCAAAATGGAATTATTTCCTTTTATAATGCTTCTCTTTAACCGGGTGCCATAAAAGTACACCAACTATTTGTGATAAAGGAAGGATGAGTGGCCATAGCTGGATTTCGAACATCGATATCTTGGTCACATCCTAGAATATCACTCAAGCCAGTACCCACTACATCTGAGCTTGGGTGGTTTATGCACTTCTTTAAGTGGTGACATAGTGATGGCTCCATCACTTAAAAAGTGCTTTTAGGTGGAGGCCATTAACAAGGAGACACTTTATAATGGAGAGCTAATTATAGGTCTTTCTTATCAAAAGGAATAGAACACAAAAACCATTAGGATGGGCTTACAGGCTGGCAGATAGCACAGAAGCAGCTGTTTGTAAATTGGGAAACAGTACACTGCTATCACCTATACTACATTAAAAGGAGACAGGACTACTCTTTGTCTTCCATAGCATCATGGAAAGGAAAAAAGAGAAACTAGGTCTTCATGGCACCTTGGTCTCTAACATGGACTTCAGCATCTCTTGCTGCTAAAGGCTGCTGCACATGCCACCTTCTCCTTGCTGACTGGTTTTGTGGCCAACACTGCAATGCCATTCTGCTCACCTGTTCAGAGCAAGCCCGCTCTCAGGAACTGGAAGCAGTTCAAGGGCTACCTACTCCAGAACAAGCCTTTGCTTACTTAAACAGTGCCCCTGAGCCCTAACAAGGCTGACAATGTCTTCCCCACATTACCTTTCATGGCTCTCTGAGATAAAGCATTCTCTAAAACTAAAAGTGAGTCAGGATTAGATCAACCAAAGTGTTATAAAGCTCACTCTTTTTTGTTTTTGTTTTTGTTTTTTTTTTTCTGTTGTAGAACCAGCAAAACTCAACAGAGTTTGGCTCAACAAAGCCAACACTCACCCATATATATATTTTTTAATTAAATCATAGCTGCATACATTGATATGATCATGGGGCATCATATACTAGCTTCACAGACCGTTTGACACATTTTCATCACAATGGTTAACATAGCCTTCCTGGCATTTTCCCAGTTACCATGCCAAGACATTTACATTCCACATTTACTAACTTTCGCATATACCCTTGTAAGATGACCCGCAGGTGTAATCCCACCAGGACCCCTCCCTCCACCCACATCTCCCCTCCCTCCTCTCCCTTTCCCTCTTTCACCCATATTTATATAATGCTGCAAAGAGAAGTCAGCTGAAGTAGGAAAGGAAGGAAGAAGGCAGCAAGAGCGAGACCTCAAGATGAGTTTAGAGACCCAGGAGAAGCACAGATGTTTGCAATCCACCCAGAACAATGAGCAAGCTTCATTAGCAGCACCTGTTCCATCCCTTCTCAGCCTTGTGGCTAAGATCAAGTGCAATAAAAACACCTGTCTGCATATTTGCTAATATCCTCCATTCATTAGCACAAGCTAAAACTGGGAATAGGACTGGGAATCCTATACCTGCATCCATTGCTTCTTCCTCTTGGCAGTGGGAGGTCGCAAGGAGAGCCAAACACTTCTCCACGACATAAGAAAGGCAGAAACAACACTGCTGAGACTGAAACTGTCTACCGACTGAGGTATGTGTCCATATTATTTAAAATCACATAAAGTCCTTCCCAGTTGATGCAAGTATGTTTCTTTCTTCAATCAGAACCATAAAAGCTCACTCATCTTGCAGAAATTGCTTCAAGGTTCAAATCACAGAACTAATGCACTAAAATAGATCAATGAAACATAAAAGCAATTAAAATAAAATCATATGCAGCATGGGAAGCTATTATGGACTATTCTCTCCAAGCATAAAGCTGAGAAATTGCTCCCACCCTGCATGAAAGATCGGTAGGTCCCCCAAGTGAAGACAAGAAGGAATGTGTCATTATTTGGGATGAAAGAAATGTCTGGACCAGACAGGCAAAATGAAGTGGAGAGCTGGAAGCAGCTCAGCCAGGGAAGATATAGATGGGGCTGGGGATCAGATAAGGACAAATGGGAAGAAGGGCTTGTAAAGTCTTTCTGGAAAGTACATCTGGCAAGAGAAAGCAATTAGGCTGAGGTTGGCTCTGAAGAATCAGAGAGTAGGTAAGCAAAATGGCAGTTGGGCTGGGGCTGGAGTAATCACTGGGATTGTTTCCAAAGGGGCACTGAGTCATTCCAGCACAAGGTTCCCTGCCAATGGCTGCTTTTAACAAGATAGCTCGAGGATTCCCTTGACAGTTTTATCTGATCAGGACCAGCCTGTTGTAAATCACCTGGGCTAGAAGGATGGGACAACCCAGGATTAGGGCAGGATGGGAATGGAGGTTCTTCAGTTCTTTAGAACAGAAATACTCCAGGTCAAATTCATGGTGGGGATGGGATAGGCAGCAAGCCTGTTCCAGAGAGACCAACCACTTTGCATGGGGACTTCCTGAGAGCTGAAACCTTTGTATATTTGATGTCCCTTGGGATGGAATATTGGTCAGGATCCCCATAACTAGCACCCCAACCCCCTGCCCTAATACACATTAGACTGGTCAGGGCTTTGGTTGAGTACAGGGTGGGGGAGTACATCTACACTGCCCAAGGTCAATGGATTGGGTATAGGGCTTCTGGGTCTACTCTTCGGAACCTAGTCTCTCAATATTGCCATTACTTCTGTTGCCAAAACTGAGTGAGATTCTGTTCTGGCACAGGTTCTTCCAAATACAGCTTGCCCTTAGGATATATGGAAGATTGTTCCAGAAGCCCCTCATATACCAAAATCTGAGCATGCTCACATCCTACACTCAGCCCTGCTGAACTTGTAGATATACAAAGTCGGTCCTGCATATGTGTGGGTTCCAAATCCAGGAAATACTGTATTTTCAATCAACCTTTGGTTGAAAAAGCTTGGCATCTAAATGGACCCATGCAATTCAAAGCTGTGTTATTCAAAGGTCAATTGTGTTTTCCAAGGCTCCCTGGGACAGATAATACGTGTTTGGAGAGGCAGTTTCATCCCACACAAACATTTCCAAGGCACTGAGCTAGGGGACACAAAGATGAATAATTCATACAGATAGGCTTCTTGAGAACAGGGTCTGAGAACAGAACCCATAAACCACTGCCTCTGCAGTTGATGGTAACAGACAATTATGCAATAGCTTGCAAGAACCTAATGTTATAGTTGTGGCACCTCAAGGCAGACTTAAGCCAGGTGCTCCCTACTGGAGCACCTGGATAAGGTTGGTAATAGACTCATAAAACATTTCCAGGCCATCACCCCTGGAAATTCACAACAAAAACTACAACACCCTTCAAATTCCATAAAATGACCAGGTTATTTTGGTTCTATCACTTGATTCCTAAATACACAGAGGAAAAGCAAGGAGGTAGGGGAGTGAAAGGGAAAAGTAGACAGAGGGCTGTCAGAAAACAGAAAGCAGTGAATGCTATTAACTACTGCTATGGCCTGAAGGCTCGTTCCCATATGTTGAACTCCTAACCCCCAAGGTGATGGTATTAGAAGGAAAGCCCTTGGGGAAGGTGATTAGGTCATGAGGGTGAGGTCTTTATGAAGGGATTCATGGCATATGAAAGAAGTCTGGCCAAATTTGTTTCCCTCTTCTATTATGTGGGGACACAGGGAGAAGTGAGCAGTCTACAATCCAGAAGGGGGCCTACCACAGAACCTAACCATGCTGGCACCCTGATCTTGGACTTCCCAGCCTTCAGAACTCCAAGGAATAAATTTCTTTTGATTAAAAGCTATTTAATCTATGATATTTTGCTATAGCAGCCTATTCAACTAAGATAGCTACTAAGTATTCTTGATTAGTAACTTCCAGGTCTCATTTAATCCCTTAGAAGAAAAACAGGTGGCTAACCATAACGGAGTGAGCCCATGACCATGAGAGCAAGGCGACTTGGCCAGGGGTATTTTACCAAGTTTGCTGCTGTTAGGGAGCATCCTGAGTTGACAAGGACATGGAGATGGTGACCCTTATCTAAGGAATAGCCTGAGCTACTGATAATCTCTTGAGTGTAGGGATACTACAATAGCCCACTACTCATGGTTTATTCAACCCTGCCAAGACACATGTAAGAGACCCTGATGTTTAAGAAGAGGGAATAGAACAGCACAGACAGAGAGGGTACAGGCTCCTTGTACAGGAAGAGAGGAACCCTTAAATCTCACCCCCCAAATCAACAGCAAAACTGAGAGCAGGAAGGTGGAAAGATTTTCACATGACTATCTACTAACAAATTGAGAAAAGTCTATAGGACCAGTTCCCTGGGCTTCCTCTATTCTTGACACTGACACCAAATGGGCACTCTGGATGAATTCCTATCCCTGTGGCTCACCACGGCAAGGACAGTAAGGATTTGCTCAGGGAAAGAGCCTTGGGCACAAATAAACCATGTCTCCTGACCACGTCTTAATTCCATCTGAAATGTTTTATCATCAGTAGCTCTCCTGGAATGCCCTATGCATAACTGAATCCAGTCACTGATCACTTAAATCATTCCTGTGACATTTGGACTTAGAGCAATCAATGACAAAAGTAAAGAAGTGAAGATAACACACCACAGGTTTCTCAAGGTTTCTCAACATAGGTCTTTCAAGGGTTCTTCTGATTTGAGCTACTTTTACTAATGTATATGACTGATCAAAACAGTATTACTAATTATTTACCAGAATGGTAATACATTGAACATGAAAGAAATAAATGGGAAAAGAATAATAGGAAAAACAGCACAGCAAAAGTATTCAAGATTCTGAATGATCCCTGTATCCCTTTTAAAACAGACAATTAAAAAAAAAATCTACAAATATTCACTTCCGTGTAATTATGTAACAGAAATCAAAACTAAATCTGAATACAAAATCAGGAGAATGCAACAGCTAGTTTATAAACTTAGTTTCTTTCTCATACATTAAATATAAGAATCGAAGAAAAATAATTAACATATCCAAGTTCTCTCTCATAAACAGACAAGTATTTACAATGCCTACAATTTTTTTGAGCAGATACTCCAATAGAAGGATGCCGCGTTAAACATAAGAACTCCACAGAGTAAGTGCTTGCTGGGTTTAAAAAGCCTGGAAGATCAGGAGGACTGATTCACAATGTGGTGGGGAAGAGCCCATTACTGCCCATCTCCTCATTGAATCCCATCCCTAATTGTGACATGGAATCGTAAATCCAACTCTTATTGATCTGAGCTCTTGATTAGAGCTCTTTTTTTGCTTTAATTATTTATGGCTTCTCCCTATATCTTAGAAGAGGCTTTGGGAGGCTCCCTTCTGTTGTGAATCACAGCCAAACCAATGCCCCCTTGTACATGTATGAAGAAAAGTCTACAGTAAATTTATGTTTCCCACCACATAACAGTATTTTCCTATTTTGTACGTCTTTATTCTCCTCCTTCAGAAGAAAATACCTTTGAGTGCAAGGCTCACATCAGCCATGTCTCATTTATGTGCTTCAGTTCCCCGTATAACAACGCCTGATAGATCCCATTATGCACCTGATAGAATCATGCCCATTCTTTTGAATACAAGGATGATGTCACCAGCTGTGTATCATTAGGATAAACAGTCTGAACTGTATTTCTAATAATGGAGAAGATATGTAAGGACACACACACACACATATACAACTCCACAGTATCAAATCTAGTCAACTTTGTAAACACCTCCCAACCAACTTTGTAGATACCTCCCGTGGGTGCACAAGACAGTTAGCTGGCTCTGGGGAAAAGTTAAAGATTGCTGACTAAAATGAAGCCAAATGGCGAAAAGAAGGAACAAACATATGTCCTCAGGCATACATCACAGCCATATTCTTTCCAGCTCCTCTGGACACACACACACATTCGATATTTGTCTTTTTTTTTTTTTTTGAAAACAGAGTCTCACTATGTTGCCCTGGGTAGAGTACCATAGCGTCACAGCTCACAGTAACCTTCCACTCTTGGGCTTAAGCAATTCTCTTGCCTCAGCCTCCCAAGTAGCTGGGACTACAGGCGCCCTCCACAATGCCTGGGTATTTTTTGGTTGCCGTTGTCATTGTTGTTTGGCAGGCCTGGGCTGGATTCGAACCCACCAGTGTACGTGGCTGGCACCCTAGCCACAGGCGCCCCCCACAATGCCTGGGTATTTTTTGGTTGCAGTTGTCATTGTTGTTTGGCAGTCCTGGGCTGGATTAGAACCCGCCAGCTCCAGTGTACGTGGCTGTCACCCTAGCCGCTGAGCTACAGGCACTGAGCCACAAGAGTTGTCTTTTGATGAATATTCCCAACCAGTGGACCAGGAACCTTGTCTGGGATCATTATCACTTACTTGCCAATCACCTTGAGGATGAATCTTTTATCAACAAACCCAGAGCAACAGAAAGCCTGACAGGTTAAAGAAGAATTTGGATTGAGAAACAATCTTTAGGGCAGAGTTGATCCAACTTTTTTGTTGGTGTAGTCACTGAGAAAATTTTACAATTCTTTTTATACATATTGTAACTTAGCATTTATATTTTTCATCATAATTTTAATTAACTGCAAAGGCTGTGATCTTAACATATTGGCATTACTAAAATTTTTAATTGAAACATCACTCTTTAAATGTATCTCATGAATACCACAGCAATTTGGAAATCCCTCCCACTGCTAAAAAATATGTGAATAAACTTTTCTTTAATAGTTAAAAAAAAAAAAAGAATGCTATATTGTTCTCTTTTGTCCTTGAACTCAAATTTCTATTCCACTTTCCCCAAAGAGTTTTCTCCCAATATTTTTTAATGCTTGACAGACTTGTATTCATCTCCCTATTATACTTCTCTGTAATAAAGTATTTAAAGGTAATTTTAAAAAAATTTCTCCAAAAAGATGATAGTTTAAAATTATTTAACTCTTTTTGTAGCTTTAGCTATTACTACTAGTGCACACAACTGATCCAAAGAACATTACTAATTATTTATCAGAATGTTCAAATAGTTGACATGGAAACATATTTTTATTGAGATTGCAATTCTAAAGAAATAGGGCTTTTTTTTTCATATACCTATGGATGAGTATTGTGCATTGCTGTAAGACACGGTTTGGCACTAACTCCATAGCCTTTTCACTTTTATAGAATTATGCAGTTAGAAACTTGTTTACATAAATAATGGAATGAAGGAGACTTATAATCAAAAAATCTTTTTGTCTGTTATATTATAACTAGATTAGGTCCTCCTTCCATTTTGCTGAAAGCCAAGAAATCAAAACTACCTAACTTGTAAAAGTATGTGATACCTGGTCCTTAGAATCATTCACTTTACCACCAGACACTAATGTTTTCATGGTCCTTTGTAGGTGGGACAAGAATTTTGTACTCCAGGACAACACACCTCAGCAACATGTAAGATGGGTCACAGCATGGTTCTTGTTTGTCAAGCAAATCAGAAGTCAGTCAAAGGCGAGATGGAAAAGGAGATATGGAAAGTCTGGCTTGGAACAAATCAGTTTTCAAAACAAGAACTTATAGCAGTTGGAAATCTGGAAATTGATTCCATTAAACTACCCAGGCCTTCACAGCTCTTAAAAAGTCTTTACATCCAGCAAGAACACCTCTCCACTAGACAAATACATTATTGCCAGACATTCTGTCCATGTATAAACTTTAGACACACAAAAGGGCACTCAGTTTGATTAACACATGAATTCCCTTATAATATGTAAGCTTGTAGTAGCTGCTACAGTAGAAGTAATGGATTTTTTTAAAAAGCAGAAACATAGTTCTTGTTTAATCTACTTGAAAACAGAAAAAATACCTCCTACATCTTAGTGTCCTGACAATATTTAACAGAAACTATACTTAACGAAGGGTTGTAGGTTCAATATTTTTTATAATCTCAAGGAAAAACCTGAAAATAGTCCAAATGTTTACTACCAGGAAAAATACTCAATCAATTAAGCTATAGCCATGTAATGGAAGTATGTGTAATATTTTAATCTGAAAAAGATATATTGGCATTAGACGATGTCCTTCCATCGTTTTAAGAAGAAAACAATATTGTAAGTACAATTTCATATTTATTTGTAAAAATACATGTGTGTGGGGAAAAAAACTGGAAAACCCATTAAACTATTTTTATTGGCATTCGTACGTAGTGTAACTATGGACAAATTGTTTTGTTCTTTCCAAATTTTCCACAAAGGACATGTATTTCTTTCTCAATGAGGGGAAACAAACGTATAGGGGAAGGTGCAGAAATGGGGACTAGGTCACTGTCTCAGGGCTGCTGCGTGTGGCTGCAGACTTTGCAACCAGCCAGATGGCATCCAGCGAGGGTTGCTGGAATAGCCTACCCTACCTGGTACAGGCCTGCATCTCCCCCACCTCAGTGGGCACAGTTTTCTAATTCACACTGTATGATATTGTCCACTATCTCCTTGTTCATCTCTCTCCTTGATCAATAGGATCATTTTACCACAGACTTTGATGGCTGGTTCCTGTGACTCAATGACTCCATTGACTCCACAGAGGAAGAGCTAATGTAACCAGGTTCCCATCAGGCTAAGCGCCAGAAATACCTCAGCTCATGGAAGCAAAATAGGCATCAGTCAGCAAATAAAATACTATGTTTTGGATATGTCCCCCCAAAACCTTATGTTGGAAACGTAATCTCCAATGCAATAATATTGGGAGGTGGTGCCTAATAAGAGGTGATTTAGAATCTTCTCTCATAAGTGGATCGATGCTGTTATCTATCAAAGGAGTGGGTTTGTTATAAAAGTGTGAGTGTGAGCCCCTTCTCTCTTGTCTTCCCCTCTCTTTGCCCTTCACCATGAGATGACACAGCAAGATGTCCCTTGCCAGATGCAGCCCCTCAATCTTAGATTTTTCTAGTCTCCAGAACAATGAGCCAATAAATTTCTGCTCATTGTAAATTACCTAGTCTGTGGAATTCTGTTACAGCGGCAGAAAACAGACTAAGACAGTCTGTAAACCCATGAGGTTATCTGGACTTTCAAGAAAACTCAGTGAGCGATTTGACTTTTGCTGTATTATGTAATTTCCATCTCTTACCTCAGCAAGTGTGGTGGGAGCTTCACAACAGTATCCAGACCACCCAAGGTTTCTGAAAAAGGAAAATTATAAAGTCAAAAATAAATATTCGAAGACCGAGAATTTCAGATTATCTTTTCCCTGGGAATTTCTCTAATTATAAACTAGTCAATTCTCAATCCTTTTCCCTCAATGGCGCCAGAGACTTCCCTGGACCTTTCCTCACTGTTGAGAAGGGGAGAGTTAAAAATTAGGACATACTGTGTTCCCTATAGAGACAAAGAATGAACAGTTAAATTCCAATCCTGACCCACAATGCCAATTTCAGTTAGTTACAACTGGCAAGACACTATATTTTCACAATAAAAACAGAGAAAGAAAAGCTGTTTCCTCAAAAATACTTAAATATCTTTAAATATGGGTGGTGCCTGTGCCTCAAAGGAGTAGGGTGCTGGCCCCATATATTGGAGGCGGTGGGTTCAAACCCAGCCCCTGGCCAAAAACTGCAAAAAAAAAGAAAAAAAAAAACATAACAAAAAATCTTTAAACAATAACTCAAACTTGTGAAAAACTTTCCAGTTCACAAAACATATATCATTATTCTCAGATGCATTTATGACAGGGTAGATTAAATTTTTTAAAATATCACACTATAGTCAGAGCTACTGATCAGGAGTCTCACTTGCAAATCATTCAACCTGGATGTTCAATTCTTTCCCATTGCTTGTGGGTTATCCACACTATTGTGCCTCCAATTTTAGAGATAATAAAAAGCTCATTAGTCTCTTCCTCAAACTCTGTTTTAGTTCCGTCCAACGTGTATCCAGTTTTTCAGCTCAAATTGTGTGGACTCCTCTTTTTACTCCTTAGAGTCAACAAGGCCTGTCAATTTGAATTATTTTCACTGGGGAAGGAGAAACGGCTCTTCCAACCTTGCTCAGTAATCAAAGGGAACAATAAGATGCCAAATATATCCAAGAGACTCAGGATTCATATCAGACCAAACTGCGATAGGATCTTGGCCTATTGTGGCCAATGGGACAAAGAGTGGATTGAAAAAGGATAATTAATCAGCAAAACAAAAAGATGAGCTCAGCGGGGCCCATGGTGACAAGGCCAAAGGAGGAGGTTGAAGGACTGAGGTCAGTGTTTAAAATGAGACACATGACAAAAAGGTCTCTGCTTATCACAGGAGCCCTGAGATGCAGGTGCAGGGAACAGCTCACTGGCCATGGAGGTCCAGCAGTTGCAGGGCCCAGCGCCCAGGATGAGCTGATACTGCTCCCCAAATCAATGTGGTTTTTCTCACCAGAGGAGTTTAAATCCAGTACAGAATGTGTATCAGCTCTACGAATGATAAGAATAAGCTAGAAGAAAGGGGAAACAGAGAGAGCAGTCACAAAGCAGCCACGGAGACTCCACACCTTGGTGAGTGGCAGTGAGACTGCCCAGCAGGGGCAGGAACAAGGGTAGGACCCAAGGCAAAGAGTACCCAGGAGGCAAGGGGGGCAAGGCTACAGCTTTGTGTAATCGCCTATGACAGAATCCTAAGTGGGGAGAGAACCGGGTTCCATTCCCAGCCCCAGACCAGCTTGTGACACTGGCAGACACTGTGGGGGATCTCTAAGTTACAGTTCAGTCCCTCATCATTACAATGAGGACGATAATACCTGCTTCATGGGATTCTTGCAAGAAGTTTATGCAATAATGATCATAAAGAGCCTGACCCGGTCCTTAGGTGTCCCCCTCCTTGATTCACTGACTAAATATTGGGCCAGGTACTGGGTTGGGGACCTAATAGTGAGGACAGACATGGTCTGAGAACTCAGGGAGTGAACATTCTAATCACAAACTGTGATAAATGCCATAAAGGGAAACACAGGTAATTAGGCAGAGGTTTAACAGGAGACCCTACTGTGGGCAGTGGGGTCTGCGCTTCCCACAGGGTGTCTTGAGACTGAAATTGACTGTGCAAATTAGGGAAGGAGCAGGCATTTTAAGTGGAGAGAATGATAAGTTTGAAATGCCTGAAGAATCCCAACTACCCTCACCTTCTCCATGCTGCCACTGGGGCCCCAGCTGCCATCTTCTCCACCTGGATGACAGCACCAGGCTCCTTTCTGAGCTCCCAACTCCTGGCCTGGGCCCTGCAGTTGCTGTCTCTGCTTATCACGGGAACCTGGGAGATCCTGTCTACACCCTGCCGGAGTACTTCTAACTCTGTCCTCTGCTCCAAATAGCTCCCCATCTCCCTAGGGAGCTCCACAGGGACCTTCAGGAGCAGTCCTCACCTCCTACGTCTCTCTGCTGCCTCCTGCAGCCCAAACTCCTTGCTTTTTCCAGAAGCCATCAGCTGTTTTCCCACCTGCAGCCACCCTTTTGATAAGGCTTTCCCTGAACACCCCATTGAAATGACCATTCCCCTTTCTCTTCAGGTACCTCCTGTTTCCCTTTGCTGTTTTATGCTTTCCCTTAGGTCTTAACACCCTCTGGGTTGTCATGGATATTTTATTCATTAATCTTGATCATTGGCTGCCATCCCTCCAAGATTCTGTAAAATCCAGGGAAGCAGGACAGGACTTTTTGCCTGTTTTGTTCACTCTGGCATCCCCAACACCTAGAACAGTGCCTGGTCCTAAGAACTGCTCACAAAATATTTGATGAATTATTGAAGTAAGAGGGGCATAGTGTATTTGGGTAGCTAGAAGATCAGTACGGCTGAAACTCAGAGAGCAGGGTTGGGGTGGTACAGGCTGAGGTTGCGAACAGGCAGGAGCCAGGCCACACGGGCCTTGACAGAACTCATTAGTGATTGTGGGTTTCATCCTAATGCAGTTATTTAACATGGCATACCACGATATGATTGGGGTTTCCAAGGTGATGCTGCTTGGAAAACAGCTTAACAAGGACTAGAGTAAGCAAGAAAGGCACTGCCGGGAGGGTGGTATGGCAGTCCTGGGAAAATGGCAGGCAGCTTAGACTGGAGGTCTAGTAACACAGGCAGAGAGGAGTGGGCAGGCTTTTGTCTAGGAGACAAAAATGAGCAAAACTTAGGTGATGGACGGGTATGATAGCAAATTAAGAAATGTACCAAGGATGACTCTAACTTTCAGGTTTGTACAACAGGACAGGTGCTGGTATCAACTGATCATTTAGAAACACCAGAAGTGACTGAGGTCTGTGCATGTGTGGGGGTGGGAAAGAGCACACAGCCACTTTGGGCCTTGAGTGGAGTGCCTGGGACCCATTCAAGTAGAGATATTGGGCAAGTGGCTGCACTGGGGGGTTGAGTGTCAGCGCACAGACGTGGATTCATGACATAGCACTGGGCATCACACTCCCAGGAACCGAGCTGAAGCTGTGGAGTTTGTGTTCAACTGCCGAAGGAACGGGAATAAGACAGGAGTAAGAGGCTCAGGGATAATTCTTGAGAAATTTGAACATGTAAGCCTGGGCAGAGGAGCTACAGCTGGCAAGAGAGACAGGGTAGCTCAAGAGCCAAGGTGAAATAGGTAGGGTGTGGTCATGGAGACCAAGATGAGGCAGGCACCGAGGTGTGCTCAGGATAACTGAGAGGCCCTGTGGGTGGGAGTGAGAATAGCCTGCTAGCTGGACCACTGGGTGCCTTATTATTCTTCAGTGCAAGCTGGTGGAACGATGCAGGTGAAAGGCAGACAAGAGTGAGATAGAGATTTCGCAGGAAGTGAGGACAGGGACTCAATCCCTATAGACACTTTTTAAGACATCTGCCTCTGAAGCTAACAGAACCTGTGGCCAGAAGGAAAAGTTATCAGGTAGACAGAGAGAAAGGAGCTGGCTGGCTGGGTGAGCCTTCCTCCTCTGCTTGGCATTCCTGCCTCTAATTTTCTCTTCCCTCTCCTCCATTTTCCATATCCCTTCCACAAAGGTCCCCTGATACATGTAAAACACTAAAAGTTTCTAAAAGAAGGACTCAGTACCTTCCAGATCTCCTGTTCCGCCATCGTGTTTCACCCTTCCACGTCTCAGCTCACAAGCCTCCAGGTCTGCCAGTTCCTGATGATAAGACTATTTTCTTGGGCTCTCCCCAAGCCGTCCCTTCATCCTACTCATTCTTTTCTACATCTCAGTCAGACCATTCCTCACCACCAAGGACAGCACCAAATGAAGGGAATATACATTCATATGCCTTGCTAGTTATTCTGCAGCCATTAAGAACACTCGTTTTCATAGAAGAGTTATGGCTAAGTGGATAACAAAGAAAATGCTAAAATTAAAAATGCCTCAAAGAATAAAAATGACAAAGTTTACAAACATGCTAAAGGTAAAAAAAAAAAAGGGAGAGTATGCCACATGTAGTCTGACCGTCTGCTAACGGGAAAGACACCCCCCAAATCTCAAAAGTGTTACCTCTGGGTCAGGAGATTATAGGTGATTTTTATTTTTTCTTCATATTTTTCCATTATTTTTCAATATTCTAAAATGAGCATATGTAATTCTTATAAATAGAAAAGTTAAGATTTAAGGCCCACATAAAAGTCATTGAAGTATTGATTTATTTATTGAACATCTGCTTTGTCTATAGGTGAGGAAACCCCCAGAGGCGTTCACTGCACTGTTGACGGGCATTGTTCTCATGGGCCAGCCCCCACTCTCCTGTCTTCTGATGCTTCACCCTAATTTTGCTTTGATGAAACCATCTTTCCCTGCCTCTGGATATCAATGGGACTTGTAGCAAAGGCCTAAATCAGTTAGCCCATTCCATTCTTTGGCTGGAGGGCTGTTTCAGAGATAGTCACACAACACATCAGGACAAAAAGAAACAAGTGAAAGCAAGGATCAGCCAGGAGTAACCGGAAAAGCTCCACTCTCTTGGGATGGTCTAAGGATGGAAATGAACTCTCTTTCCTGCCATGGTTTAAGTTGGAGGAAATGGACTCAGTGTGGCGATAATCCCTCTGTCCTGAAATGGTCCAAGCATAAAGATGACCCCTCTCTCCTGAGACAGTCTAAGTGCATTACTGCCCCTTTCTCATGAGATGGGCTATGTTTGGTAATTTATCAGCCCCAAATTATGGAGACCCCCCATAGCAGAGTATGTCAGTCAACCCACAAAGAGCCGGACAAGATCCTTGAAACATATAAAATTCCTGAATCAGACTGAACCCACAGCTATTCTTCTAAGGGATATTTTAGCTAATGATGAAAAAAAAATCTGTTTTATGTAAGTAAGCTTTAACTAGTTTTTTTTCTGACCTCTCACACATAAAATATTTCTCAATTATCCTACACCTAAGAGACTAGGCATACACACAATAATCAAAGTAGTAGGTGCTCTAAGATAGTCATGGGGTGGGACTCTGCACACAGAGGAGAAACTGATTCTACTGAGATGCTCAGGGCACACTTCCTATGGAAGCTGGGCTTTGGGGAGTCTTAAGAGGAAACTCCTGGCAGAAGGATGGGCACGAGCAAAGGCAGAAGGAGAAGTGTGCTGTGCACAGCATGTCCCAGACTGCCGGTAGATCTCTGAGCTCTTGGTGGGAGAGTGATGAGGACAGAGCCTGGGGCTAGATTCAGAAGAGCTGTCTAAGAAATGTACGCTTTAATCTGTAATGAGATTACAGGGGTTGAGGAGTGACACATGTTATAGTCAAAACATCTGTGGGCAATGGAAAATGGTGCAGAAAGGGGAAGACATCTCCAAGCCTTTCTTCACAGTGCACTCTGCCTCCAGGATGCCCTTCTAACAAACTCCTTGTACAGAACATTTTATTCATCCTTACATTCACACACACTCAGCACAGGGGAGGTCTTAATAAATACTTGCTAAATAAATAAGTAAAGAAAAGCAAGAACCCACAACTCCCCATTCTACAAGTAAATACATTCAGAAGCACCAGCTTACACCCATGCCCCCAACACACACGAAACTCTGACCCCACATCCGTTCCTTCTTCCTGATTGGGTCATTCCAATCTATGAATGCCCTCCACTACTATTTAGCTATTTCATGCACTCACATCTCCTCTTGCTAATTATAGAACAATCACTGGGAAAGGAACCACATCTACAGTTAGGCTGACTCGAGGCCTTACTGGAATGATCTACCTTGTCTTAGCTCTCAGCTCCCTGATGGCTTTAAGGACCAAAAACAAAACTCAGTTAACATTGTAGTTTGACTTAACAAGATGTTGAATATTAAAATTCAAGTTTATTAAAAATACTAGATTACTTTCTTCCTTCCTGTTTATCTAAATCTGCTTAATTTACAGCCAAATAATAATAAATACTAGGAATGGCATGTTTAGAGCACAATCGGGTCCTGCCTTACCATGTTGCCCGGCCATCTGTGACCCTTCATTAGAGTCACTTGAGAATCTTGCTCTGAATCCCTCTGCTGAAGGACAGAGGGGTAGTACAAATATAGGAAACTAAAATGGTCAAGTGCTGCTTCTATCCACAAGACAAACTTCCTAGGCAATAGTGTAGACAGAGTTGTGATGACATGCTCAGGCAAAAACAATGACATTGTACACACACCCTAACATATGTGAACTAAGAGGTTCTAAATATCAACAGAGTCGCCTAAAACATCTGCAGAATTCTACATTTAGTTGAAAGCCTGCTGATGGCACTTCTCTGTCTCAGGCTGTATCACAGCACAGTGTCTCCACAAACAACTGATTGTTTATGGTTGCAAGGGAAAGGGATTCAATCTTATTTTTCAATTGAACTGTGGCTGAGCAGTCCCGTCAGGCTCTGGCAAGGCGAGGGGCCCACAGAGCTGTTCTGCTTTTCTCTCTGCCTTTCCTTTTTTGAAAGCATCACTAGCACCCGAAGCATGCTTCTGATCTCCTTGTATTCCCACCCCGACATTTTTGATTCCCCAAATTCTTGCCTAGCTGAAATGCTTTTCTGGTTTTTCCGACGTTGAGTTCTGCAGCCTGATGGGAAACACACATTTGTACCTGGAACTTATTTCAGTGCTAGCACAGGTTGCAAATCTAAAATCCCACCTGTGTGACAGTCAGACCACAACAGAACCGTAGAGGTAACACAATCCCGCCCGTACGTTATTTTTCATGTACAGTAATCACGAAAGCTAACACTCAGCAGGCTGCCTCTGTCAGGAAAATCAAATTAAACCGTTTCTTCCTGTTCCACTCGCCAAGGATTCCACATCGGAGCCGCGGGTTTAACTTCCCTCTTCGGAAACAGGCCCTGGATTCGCACGGACTCCGGGTCCCGTCCTACTCGGCGATGGGAAACCATCGTCCACAGCGCGTGGACCCGGGAGGAGGCGGCCGCCCGGAGCTGGGGGACAGTGGTTCCCGGTGAGGTTGGGAGAAGATAAAGAGACCAGAGGGTAGGAAGGTGGATGTCAAGCCCGAGCCAAGATTCTCACCTCTCACGTCAATTTCCCGAGGCAACTCCCAATTGCGAGAATTGCACCCATAACCCAAGCTGGGCAAAACCCCCGCGCGCACCGGGGCCGCGCAGGTGCCCCGCTCCCGCGCCCCGCGCCGCGCTCACCCAGGGCCCAGGTGCAGCTCTCCTTGATGGCTTTGTACTTGCTCCCCGACGCTTCTTTCTGCAGCTTCCTCAGGATGTCTTCCATCTTGACCTAGCAGGCGCGGGCCGCCGACCTGGAGAGGAGCGCGCGCGAGCCGGGCCGGGGACGCCGCCGCCGCCGCCGTCGCTGCCTGGCCCGGGCGCCTAGGCGGCCACTGCGCTCGCCCCCATGCCGCCCCGGCGCGGCGGCTGATGAATCACGCCCGCTCCATGCCGCGGCCACGTCAGTCCCGCCGCCCCGCCCCGGCGCCCCGCCCGCCCGCCGCCCGCCGGGTCAGGTGCGCTCCGCGCGGCGGCGGCGGGCAGGGGCCGGAGGCTGGAGGCCGCGGCGCCGATCAGCCGCAGAGGTAGGCCCTGGGCCACGGAGGCTTAGCGGAAAGGTGGAGCGGATGTCCGGAGCTGACGCTGGGCCCGAGGAGGCGGTGGGTCTGCGGCGGGCAGCCGGCGGGGACGGGCCTCGTAGCTGTCCCCAGCCCATTCGCCGGCGATCGCCGTGACCTAAGTCAGGGAGACCCACCCTGACCCCAGAACCCCCAGGAGGTGCCAGCTCCTCGCTCTCTGCATCCCTGCGTCCGCGAACCAGAAAATTCGCGCGTTCACTAGTGAACAGGTCTTTGGACCACTCCTTGTGCCGGGCTCCACCGATACAGCATTTAGTGGGCAGCGACCGGCCTGCAGGGAGCTTACACTCCATCATTCAACACGTGTGTGTGTGTGTGTGTGTGTGTGTGTGTGTGTTAGAGAGAGGAGAGAGAGAGACAGACTGAGGAGCTTACACTCCATCATTCAACACGTGTGTGTGTGTATGTGTGTGTGTGTGTGTGTATGTGTGTGTGTGTGTGAGAGTGGAGAGAGACAGACTGAGGAGCTTACACTCCATCATTCAACATGTGTGTGTGTGTGTGTGTGTGTGTTAGAGAGAGGAGAGAGAGAGACTGAGGAGCTTACACTCCATCATTCAACACGTGTGTGTGTGTGTGTGTGTGTGTGTGTTAGAGAGAGGAGAGAGAGAGACAGACTGAGGAGCTTACACTCCATCATTCAACACGTGTGTGTGTGTGTGTGTGTGTGTGTGTGTGAGAGAGACTGACTTAACCCCGTTATACAGACAGGCAAATCAGGCCCAGACAGGTTGTTACACAGGCAGTTACTTCCCAGGCCAACAAGAGTTGGTTCCCAAACACATCCTGAATCCAAAGCCCTTTTAAGAATCACCTCTCACCTTCCCTTCCTTTCTTGCATTGAATTGTTTTCCTCTGAATAAAAGGGGCACACAGGGCCCCACAAGGAAGGCTTCCCCAACCTTTGCTCAGCTCTTGGGCTGAACCTGGCAGGCGTGTGCAGATGGCCTGCGGGTGGGAAAGGCAGTGAGTCGGGCCTCAGACCTGGAAAGAGCACCCTGTGTTTTGTCCACTGACGAGGCCCTGGGATGGCTGTTGGGGGAAAGAGGAAGAGGTGTGAAAGCCGTGATAGGACGCCTAGAAAAGCCAGTGCCCTTTCCTTTAGAAACGGAAATGTAGTGGTACCTAGATCCCACTGGCCTGCAAAGGGGCAGACCGGCTGCTGGGAGAAGCAGGCTGCTGGAAAGGCATGGGGGGAAATACTGTGTATAAAGAGATATTTAAGGAGCAGAAGCAATAGGATTTGGGAGGAGTGGTGTATATGGGATGGAATCCAGGTTTCTGGGTTAGGAAATTGGGAGGATGGTGGCCCACTTTTTAAAGAAGGGGGAAAAGGTTCAGAATACAGGCAATGCGTGAGTTCAGTTTTGAACATGTTCAGGCTGTATTAATAATAATGAGATACTTGTATGGTGTTTCATTTACCGGCAGGAACTCGGGATAGAACTTTCAAATGAGGATTTGAAAACCATCAAGTACAGCGAGTTTTTGGTGCCTGGAATGTGCAAGGTTGCTGCAAGATGCCATAGAGGGAGTCAAGGGATCCTTGACCTTCACATAAGGCGCAAAGGAGCAAGAGCCCAGGGAGGAGTCTGAGAAAGAGCACTCAGAAATCCAGTGTAGAAGGGCGTGAGCAGGACAGCCAGGAAAGAGTGTGTTCAGAGGAGGTCCGGCAGAAGGGGTGCAGACTGCTTCTGAAGACCCTTTGGGATTGAGGAGGCAAAAGTTACCAATTCCCAGTCCCCAAGAACCTTTCTACCAAACACCCAATGAGTCAAGCCATTATTTAAAGAAAGATTTGCAGTTTTAAAAAAGTCAAAACAGTGCAGATAGTATAACTTATCTTAAACAACATTGTTAACGATTTGGAAAAATGTATCAATCACAATTTTATGTCATCTAACAAGATAAATTACAAACGTATTAAAGAGTTAAATTTAAGAATTAAAGATGAAAAGTTTAGAAGAAAATGTAAGTGAATATACTTATTTTAATACATTCAGATTATTTCTAACCCAACCAGTTAAGGTGGAAACTGAAAAAAAAAAAAAGTCTAGATTTGACTACTTCAATATTTGCAATAGAACTTTTATGTCAAAAGTACCATGTGGAATTAAAAAGCAGATGACACTCTGAGGGGTAGATTAAAGAAAGAAGGTAACTCTAATTTTTTTTTTTTTTTTTTTTTATTATTATTATTATTATTTTATTATTATTATAGATAAAAATATGCACCATAGATGTGGCCCAACCCATCGCCCTCCCTCCACCCAAACCTCCCCCCCCCCCCTTCCCCTTCCTTGGTCCTTTCCTCATAGTCTTGTGGTATAGTTGGGTTATAGCCTTCATGTGAAAGCTATAGTTTACCTTCATAGTAG
>CAUYPK010005350.1:0-26700 GCA_963574355.1 Loris lydekkerianus | reverse complement strand
CTGGCATGGATGTGGAGAGAAGGGAACACGTTTACACTGCTGGTGGGACTGCAAACTAGTACAACCTTTCTGGAAGGAAGTATGGAGAAACCTCAAAGCACTCAAGCTAGACCTCCCATTTGATCCTGCAATCCCATTACTGGGCATCTACCCAGAAGGAAAAAAAAAAAATCCTTTTATTATAAAGACACTTGTACTGGACTGTTTATTGCAGCTCAATTTACAATCACCAAAATATGGAAACAGCCTAAATGCCCACCAACCCATGGAATACTACTCAGCCATTAAAAAAAATATGGAGACTTTACATCCTTCGTATTAACCTGGATGGAAGTGGAAGACATTATTCTTAGTAAAGCATCACAAGAATGGAGAAGCATGAATCCTATGTACTCAATTTTGATATGAGGACAATTAATGACAATTAAGGTCATGGTTGGAGTGGGGAAAGGGGAGAGCAGAGAGAGGGAAGGAGGGAGGGGGTTGGGCCTTGGTGTGTGCCACACCTTTTGGGGGCAAGACACGATTGTAAGAGGGACTTTACCTAACAAAATGCAATCTGTGTAACCTGCCTTATTGTACCCTCAATGAATCCCCAACAACAACAACAAAAAAAAAAAAAAAAAAAAAGAAAGAAAGCAAACTGGTTGGTGTTTCTGCCTCTAATGTTCTGCCAACTCCAGTTTACATCCTCTTGGTGGGGAAGTAAAGCAGAGAGGGGCCACATGGTCCACACTAGCCCCATGACATTTTTTCCCCTCTGATCTCTTA
The DNA here is from genome assembly GCA_963574355.1 of Loris lydekkerianus. Classification (NCBI taxonomy): domain Eukaryota; kingdom Metazoa; phylum Chordata; class Mammalia; order Primates; family Lorisidae; genus Loris; species Loris lydekkerianus. Next base: position 25,929 of record CAUYPK010005350.1, on the reverse strand, counting down.
GTCAGTAGCCAAGTTACAAAGATGATGGAAGAGGCACATGGAAGGTCAAAGAGTGAGATGACATTCATTTTTGACAACTAGAAAATCTGACTGTGCCTTGTGGTCCTTAGGGCCAAGTGCCAGAGTTTTCCCAGGCCTATCCTGGTTCCTGCCCTGTATCCAGGCCATCGCTCTGGCCTCTCAAACTGTTTTCTCATTCTATTTTATATGTCAATCAAATTTGTTTATTGCTGCTTACCAATTAAAAAAAATCTTAAGAGAATCCCAAGACCAGAGATGTTGGTGTGGATGTAGCAAGTGTTTTTCTAGCCAGAATATTCCAGTTTTATTCACAGCTGAATATTTCAAAACCATATATATTTATTTCCAAACAGATAATGTTTTTGGTTGTCATATAGACACGGGGCACTGAAACAGCTCCCTCATCCCTTCCAAGCAAGCCCACTCCATTTGTGTTTCAAGGTCAACAGCCAAACTATCTCACCCAATGGCAAGGATGTTCTCTCAAATTCAAATTCAAGTTTAGAGAAGTCCTAAGAAATCCATACTTTTTCTCTGTGCCTTACAGAGAGGGAAATGTAGCTTCAGCATAACATTGTGGGAAAACACCAAACTAAAACTCAAAAAAAGTAGTTTCATATCCTAACCCCGAAAACAGTCATTCATGTAAGTCACTTGGCCAAGTCTATTCCCTCCAACTCACAATTTCCCAATTTGAAAAATTAGAAACTTAAACTATTCTGAGATAGTTGGGGCAAGAGTGAGGAGGCGAGAGATACAGGAGGTAAGATGGTAACTGCGTGAGTGAAACTGGCTGGGATGAAAGAGGCAACCCCCTGAAGAATGTGTGCTCTGTTAGTGGCATTTTATGTCACTGTTTTCATCTAAAGTATGTTGGCTCTGATCTGAGGCCTGCCTGTTTGCAGCCTCTTCTCTTCCACTTTCCTCATCCCTGAGCTGTACCTACTTTTCCATGGAGTCAAATCCACCTGGTTCTCAGGACAAGGATGCATGTATGCAATGCAAAGAGCAGAGCACAGTCCACAGCCACTGGTCTCTTCCTTCAAGCCATCTTGTTTCAATCCCACACACCCCTTAAAGTGGGATTGCAATTGACAGGGCTCTTGCTTTTACATAAGCAATGCCAGCTGGACAGATCTGGGGCCATAAGTCTTCTGCACTCCTATCTGTGTACTGCAAAGGCTGTAGGACCAAATGCCCTCAGATCCCATCTCTGCCCACAGCCCAATGTGGATTACCACCCCTCTCCCTGCACCCAGGTTCCAAGCACTGCTCCAAAAATATGCACCTTCTAATGACCTCATCATTTCACAGGAAATTCCCAGGGGGTTAGAATGCAGAAGAAAACAGGTTGTTAGCCACAAGATGGGAGATTAGAGGAATTGAAGACTCCTGCAACTATACCAGGTCCTGCAAGCTGGTAGGAAACTGCATCATTAGAAACACAATCTTTGGTGTCACTCAAGGCTGTTTTTGTATAGACTTTTGAGTTTCATTTCCTCCCCTCAGCTCACCAGGACCACTTTAGACCAAACTCTTCTGTCCTAGTACATATAAAGTGGGCCTCCAGTTCTCTTATTTGATGCCTAATAACATTTAGTGACACATGGGAGCCACACAGCCTGATGTGAATCCTGGATGACTACTTTGAGTCCAAATGCTGTGAAGTTGGGGCAAGTTTCCAAATATTTCTTATGCCTCAGCTTCATCATCTATAAAAAATGGACATAGGTTTGTGGTGACAATTAAGAAAATAACGGTAGGTGGCGTCTGTAGTTCAAGCGGCAAAGGCTCCAGTCACACACACCAGAGATGACGGGTTCGAATTCAGCCCGGGCCTGCCAAACAATGACAACTACAGCCAAAATATAGCTGGGCGTTGTGGTAGACACCTGTAGTCCCAACTAACTTGTGAGGCTGAGGCAAGAGAATCACTTAAGCCCAGGAGTTGGAGGTTACTGTGAGCTGTGATGCCACAGCACTCTATCCAGGGCTATAGCTTGAGGCTCTGTCTCAAAACAAAAAAAAAAAAGAAAAAGAAAAGAAAAGAATTGTAGAATTTTTAGTATGTGGCATATAGTAACTGTGCAATAAATATTACCTGCTATTGTCTTATCTCTGATTATTATCTATTGATAATAACATTATTACCTTGTCTTAGGTCTGCCCTTTATGTTACAGTTATTTGCCTAATTGGATAATAAGTTCAAGAACAAGGATAATACGTGCTTCTCTTTATCTCCACTCTCTCCCACCCCTCTGCACTCCCCATCAGTCCAGTGCCTGGTACACAACACACCCCGAGGTATCACAGCGGGAGGGCAAGATCTCAGGCTTTGACATAGACGGGTGTTCAACTCCTGGTTCTGCTCTGTAATAATTACTGACTCTGGCCAACTTACCAAGGCTCTCCAAACCTCAGGTTTATAATGTGTAAAATGGTGGTAGAGTGATTAATTGCCCCATAAGGGGACTGTGAAGACAGTTCCTTTACAGTATGCATGTATGGTCACCCTGGGAATTTAATAAGTGTCTATTTCCTTCCCTTTTCTTCCTTCTTAGAATCAATGAATTGACTGGCTGGTGCCTGAGAGATGGGGACATATACATGAAAACTGGCCCCAACAGAACAGGCAAAGGGGTGGGAGGTCTAATGTCCCAAAGGCAAATTCCACTGACCTCACCAGAGGGCGTGTCCCCAGGGGCTACCCTGCTCATTCACACCAAGGTTGTGGGTTCCTAATGCCATTTACAGATGACAAAACTGTCATCAACACAGGCTCCTCTCCAGGTGGTGGAGGTCTCGGGTCTTTAGCATGGCCCTGGTTCTCCCCTGGAGGACTACTGAGGTTCTGGAAGGCATACATGTAAGGTAACACCCTATTTTTTTCTCAGATTTTCTTCCCTTGTTGCCTTCCTGCAATTCCCCTATCCTTAGCAAACAGGCCAGATGAAAGATGTGTGCTAGATGGATGTACAGCCTGACCTCAGGGAATCATCTTGCGTTTTCCTGAAACCAAAGAGTGTTAGAGTGGAGATGAGCTACTTCAACGACTTTACCAGAAAGATGAAGCCTCAGAGAAGCTGAAAGGCTGCCCAGTGTCACCCGGCTAATCAAGGACGGAAATGAAACCAGGAGCTCTACTATCTCCCAGACAAGTGTTCTTTTATAATTTTTCATCTTACTGACACCCCAGAAAAACGCACAGTTCTGAAAATATTTATTAAGTCAATCATGCTCTAAATTCCCAAACTGACTTCCCCAGCTTTTATTTGGTGGGAACTATCAGTCATGACCTTCTAGGCCTAAAATCAATGAACTGAAGACATCTAGCAAAAAGCCATTTACAAAGGCTTCTTTCTGTAGCCCAGAGTATTATATGCACTCCTCCCCATGTGCTGTCTCTTCTCCGGAGCTGGGAATGTACCCCAAGACCTCCTTGTGTGAAGGAAAACAGACCTCAGCTGTCCAGCCACACCAAGGCTCCAATATGGACTGCAGCCACTTCACTATAGGACTGTATTCAATAAATTGCATTTAAAAAAATTTAATATCTGCATGGCTCTCACCCAACTGCCTTAAAAACACCAGCTGTACCATGCTTTCTCCTCTAATTTGACAGTCGTATGAACAGCTCCTGAAGAACAGAACATTCTTGGGGCTGTTGGTTTTGCAGACGTTTTAGGAGGCTTAGAAGATCAAAGAGATTTCAAGTTGAAATGTCATGTAGGAAAATGGGTGGGAGGTGACAGAAGAAGGAATCTGATGTGCTTTGAATGCCTGTCATGTACCAGGCACTGGGTCGGGTAAGTTCTCATGACTTACTACAGCTGGTCCTCACAGGGCTGAGAGATCAGTATAATAACTGAAATTTTACCGATGAAAAAGCTAATGCTTGGGAAGATGAACAGACTTGCCCAAAGTCACAGGAGGAATTTGTTATATGACTGGTGTATTCATTTCGGAGGGTTGTTGTACCAAATGATCATAACATTGGCTGCTTTAATGCAACAGAATTTTATTCTCACATCTCTCACATCTCTTGGCCTGCAGCTGCATAGCTCTAGTCTCTGCCTCTCTGTCTCTTCTTCAACCAGCTATCCTCTGGGTGTCACTTATGAGGGTATCTGCCACAGCCCACCTATGTAATCTAGGATGATCATATTTTCAGATCCTTAGTGACATTTATAAAGACCCATTTTCCCAACAAGGTCACATTCACAGGTTCCAGGGATAGGATGGGAACATACTTTTAGGAGGCTACCACTCAGCCCACTGTGACTCAGATCTGTCTCACTCTGTATCCCATTTTCTCACTACATTCTCATTTTATTTCCTGTCTTTTCTTTTCTTTCTCCAGGTTGACTTTGACCAAGATAAAGGTTCCAAGCTAGCCACAGCCACAGTATAGATGAGAGACATGGCCCTTGAATTTCTCAAGTATATCCAGAAACTTAGTAACAGAGCTGAAGTTTAAGCTTCTCTTACAACTTGCTTTTGCTCTAATAACCAAGGAGGAGAATTGCCCCTAACAGACACGTCCCTGCCATTGTCTCTAAACGTCAAGTAGTCGACTCCTTGGTACAGTTCAGGTCTCCTTCTGCAGGAATAAAAGAGCTAGCAGGTGTCAACTTCACCTACAGCCATCCACTAATAAGTTTAAGATAAAAGGCCAATACATTTAAATATGATTCAGACATAATGTAATAGTATTTGCTACCAAGCCCCATCTAATTATATCAGTCTATCTCTTATAGTCCTCTGTGGATCTAAATATGGAAGGTCTGTTAACCTTATTGTCTCTCTGCACTACATGACATCACATATCTGAAAGAAAATAAGTCAGAAAACAGTAAGATGAGAGACATTTGTCTCTGCCACACTGGAAGGTGGAAGGAACTTTGGTGTCACATTCTCACAACTCATAAGTTGTTATGAGTTTTGTCCCCCAAAAAGATATGTTGAACTCATAACTCCAGTTCCTCAGAATGGGAGCTTATTTGGAAATAGAGTCATTGCAGATACAATGACATAGGGTCACGTCAGAGGAGGGCCCTTGCCCAGTATAACTGGGTCTTTATAAGAGACATCGTGAAGACCCAGAGAGGAGAGTTCTGTGAGAAGAGACACCCAGAAAGATGGCTGTGAGATGACAAGAGCAGATATGGGACCATGCATCCATAAGTGAGGGAACACAAGGATTTCTGGCTGCCAGAAGCTAGGAAGAGGCCATGAAAGATTCTGCCCAGAGTCTTAGTAGGAACATGGCCTTGCTGACACCTTGATTTCAAATTTCTAGCCAGAACTGTGAGAGAAAAAACTTCTGTCCTTCTCAACCACTAAGATTGTAGTACTTTGTTACGGAAGGCCTAAGAAACCAACATACGTAATAATTTATGACTGTGGGACTTATCAAGCTATCATTCGCTGAGCATTCATGCATATACAAGGGCTATCCAGAAAGTGTCCAGCCATATAATATGAAAATGGAGACATTTGTGGCCAGATATTTTCTGGACAGCCCTGGTACAGCAGAAATGAGGCCAAGTATTTTACAGGCATTAGTACATTGACTCTTCACAACTATCCTGTGAGGGTAGCGCTTTTATTTCCAATTTATGGATAAGGAGACAAGGCTGACTAAGGCTGACAGCTGTCTGGTCATTGAACCGGTGCATGGAAAAGCTCTCTGCACTAAAGGCATACTCTTCACTCTCCATGACCTGCCCTGCAAGCCCAATGTGGGCAGAGGTTGGGCAGTGTTTTTCACTGGGGTATCCTCAATTGTGTTGCTGGAGCCAAGGGTTCTCTGCCACAGGTATGGAGGATGGGGGGAAGGGAGCCTGAAACTTCAGGGGACCCTCCTCGTTCCATATCCACTGCTCTACCACAGCGCTGTAATCATGATTCATATGTTCATTGCTCACATAAGATGTGTTTGAAACCAAGTTTTTTGCTGCTAGAAAAAAAATGTGTAAAACCATTGCCATAAAGAAGAATTTTAAGTAATAGATACTAAGGAAAAAAATTTTTAAAGGATAAAATTAAGTTATTAATCTGTAATATGTAATGAAATAATGGATTTGGGTTACCATCATCAAAAGATGCTTAAACATGAAGGAAAAGGTTAGTCAGGAACTTTACGATAGAACAATCAGGCTAACACCATCTGAACCTACCAATCAGGTAGTTTTGTTTTGTTTTTGTTTGTGATTTTTTTTTCCTAGCTATATTGAGGTGTAATCGACCAAAAACAAAATTGTATATAGTGTTTAAGGTGTAAAGTATACCCCATGCTGCTTTACATACATAAACAGAGTGGCCATAAAGTTCATGTACAGTTTAAAATAGTGTATAATTTAAAATAGTGTGCAATTTAAAGTGGAACACAAATTTTATGGACATCCTGTATTGTGAAATAATTAGCACAATTGAGTTAGCACATCCAATACCTCACATAGTTACAATGATCAGATAACGTACTTATTAGAAAAAAGAATCAAATTTGTATTCAAATCAAATTTGAAGCAAATTCTTGATCTACTGTCAGGTTATGGAAAATACACAAGGTAGAATGAGTTAAAGAACATGAGGAAGCAACCAGCCAAAATCAGAAAGTGGGTTGCCCAAGACAAATAACTATTCTTCAGGAAAAATAAATAAATAAATGCATGAGAGACAGAGAGAGAAGGGAGTCTATTAGAGACAAAATGAGATCAAAGCGATACAGTAACCAAATAAGATGGATAGATTTTGTTTGGATCCTGAATCAAACAAACTCAGTACAAAAAGATATTTTTGAGACAACTAGGAAATTTAGAATATGAACTTAGTATTAGGAAGGTCTATGGAATCATTGTTAATTTTTTTTCAGTTGTGATGGTGACTGTGTTTAAGGGGAAAATGGTCTTTATTGGTTAGAGAAGCTTAGTGTAGTTTGTAGAAACGACCTGATGTATAGGCTGAGGTCAGGATGGAGGGAAGAGAACCAGAAAAAATAAGTTCCTGAAACTCAAGCAAGCAGCTGCTTTTTTTGAAAGCTGGCCATATCCTATCACCCAAAATGACTATCTAGGGCAGTAATTTTCAACTGATGTGCCATGAGAGGATCTTAGGTGTGGCTCAAAAAATTTTTCAAGATCATTAATTATTTCCAAAAGAAGTTTAAAGTGCAGTAAGTACATTCTTTTCTTACTGCTTTTTTTTTTTTTTGGGGGGGGGGGGAGTCCACAAAATTTAAATGTGCTACAGAAGTTTAACTATAGTTCAAGTGTAGGCATTTATATATAGTTCAACTATTGTCTTAAGTGTGCCGTGAGTTAAAAAAGATAGAAAAACACTGATGTAGGGAGTTAACCATGCTCTATCCACATAAGGTTTATAGTTTTGGAATTGCTTAGAAATGCCTAATGCATTTCTAGTAAGTAAAATGGGGATCAAAGTACCTGTCCTGCGAGGCTCTGAGGACATAGCTAGAGTCTAACTCAGCCCCTGGCTCACCATGGACACCCCATCTCTCCCATAGTACCGGTTCGCTCAGTCCTTGGCTTAAATTACCACAAACGCATAGTGAATCAGTAGGAAAAATGCACATCTCTGCATATGTGTTTGTGATTGTGGGACCTTTAGCTGGATCCTTCCTGCTGAGTAAAGGGTAGAATCACTATCGCACACATTTCTTGTTGTGATGTGTGATCAAATGAAAAAGCTTATGGAAGATGCTTAAAGACTATAGTATGCCTTCAATTAATGTTAGCCACTACATCTTCAAACATACATATTATTGACATTTAACATCATTGTCATTGAACACTGTTCCCTTTGTGTTAGCTTTATTTGTCCAATTAGAAAAGTTAAGATAGTCAGCTCAAGGCTAAGGATTCCCTTAAGTATTTCTCTCTACCCGTTGCCCTTCCCCTCTCCCACGTGCACCACTTGGAACAGTATGCTGCAAACAACAGGTTTGCAATTAACAGCTATTGAAAAGGCCCCTGGGTCCTGGGTAGAGAGGCTAGTGGTGCTTTTTCTCTCAGAGGCACCAGGGGCTGGGGAACAAAGTTGGGCATTAGAGGCAATTCTTGAGTTGAATTCTTGAGTTGAATTCCTGGCTTTGTCACTTAAACAGTGAGCTTGCCCATCTTTCTGAATGTCTTTTAGTGTCACTTTTCTAGTAAGTAAAATGGGGATCAAAGTACCTGTCCTGTGAAGCTGTGAGTGGACATCATGTAGCATGCTGATTTCTGGTGGTCTCTCTCTCTCTCCAGAATGGGAATGGAATCTGTTTACCAGGCCTGAGTATTAACTCCAAGAGGAAATACAAAGGCTGTGCATAGAGGAGATGTGTAATATAATAAATATGTGCTCTTTTCCTCTTAAATAGAAAGTCTTCAGGTTTAGTTGGAGTCACAAGTCAGCCCTCCTCAAGCCTCTATGGCTGCCCTCTCTGGGCTCCACCCTGCCCTACCACTTACAGGAACTGTCAGCAACTAACCTAAAGGCTGGGGCAACTGCTTGCTGTTCTCATTTTGAAAAACATGACATTGCAAAGACAAAAAAAATATTCAATATTCTAACAGCAAGTTAGCAAAAGCCATCAAAGTTTTGGGTGTGGGGGGAAACAACATACATATAGTATTTTAAGTTTCCTTTATGTTCTCTTAGTGAAATTGGTTCTAATCTATATCTTATTACTAATTATGAATAACCTTGGGTTGTGTGATTCCCTTCTCTGAGCTTTAGTTTTCTTGTGTATAAAACCAAAAGTGTTTGTAACCTGAGCCTTGCACACCTTTAGAATTCAAGAGTCTATGAACCTTGAAGGGGAAAAAAGATATGTATTTTTATATATCAGTATATATCTATGTACGTATTTTTACATCACCTATAATATATGTTAAAATGCATAAAAAAATTTTTTTACTACCTTCTATGGGAAATTTAACATTTTCTTTTATCACATCAACTGAAGAATAAAGAGGTTCATAATTTGGTAAAGGAAGCTTTCTTTCTTATAAAGAGTTATAGGCTAGAGGCTGGCCACCTGCAGACTGAGAAGCATGGCTTCCTACAGAAATGGAAGGTCCAATCATTTGGAGGGAGGAAAGGATAAGAGATAGTGATTTATGCTGAATTTATGTTGACCAAGTATACATATTCAATAGGTTATAGGAAGAGCTATGAATTCATATAAGGAGGATGCATACTTGTACATGTGTAGTAAGCATACATGCATGTTACATATGTTCCATGTTCACTTTGGGGTAGACACTTAATATTTAAATGTATTACTATTAGGTTCTACACACTAAAAGTTGCAGCAAAGGACAAAGAGGCACCTTGGGCACAGTCTCTGTAAACTAGCCAGAACCAGTTCTTGGTCAGTGGTCTCTTAGAAATGAATGCAGGTCAGCTGTCATATTGAAACTATAAAAAAGGGAAGGGAGTCCTGGCAATTCTCTCAAAGGCTGATTTCTGTTTAAGCCTTAGTGGGGCAAGTCTAATGCTGGTTAGCAGGGAGAGGGAGGGGGTGTAATGAGGCATGTCCAACCTCCCATCTTGCACCTCATGACAGGGAACTCCATTTTTAAGTTTTCTCTGGGGCCCTCTTTGGGGCCCTCTTGGCCAAAAGCAGGTTCTGCTTAATAGGTTGGGAAGTTTAGGATTTGATTTTATTCTCAATTACTAAGGAAGGTACTCAACAAAACAACCAGATTTTTAGGAGTATCTATGACTTTGTCATTGATAAAAATCAGATAATTTTATGTCACATTATCATAGAAATTCAAGATACTGTTTACACTCACCAATACTTTGAAATTGTAGTAACCATTAGCTATCAGCAATATATTACTAAGTCATCAATTTGATTTTTACTTTGAGAGAGGATACCCAGGAAAAGTGAGGTCTAAGAGAACAGAAGTCTTCTCAAGAAGGCCATAAGGGCACACCTGCAAGGTCCTCCTCCCTCTGGTGACTCAGCTGTGAGGAATTTGTGGGAACTTAACTTCCTGGGACCTGGAAACGAACACTTGGTTCACTTTTGTAAAAGCCTGAGCCACTTCTCCAGCTTGATTCAAACTGACCAACGAGAAAGGTACCCAGGGGCTGGAACTTTTGACTGGAGATAAAAAGGAGAAGACTGAGCCAGTCTGAGAGCATGGCTATTTTAGACTCTAGTCTGGCATCATTCTGTGGCTAGAATAAAGCCCTTCCTCTTTTTAACATTGTGTTTGGATGTCCTTTCTCTCCATTGGGCTTGTCTTCCTGCAACAACTTTTGCTTTGTTTTGTTTTTTGGAGACAGGGTCTCCTTCTGTTGCCAGACTAGAGGGCAGTGGCACAATCATCACTCCCTGCAACCTCAAACCCATGAGCTCAAGCAATCCTCCCACCTTGGACAATCCCAAAGTACTGAGAATACAGGTATTACCATGCTCAGCCTTTGATTTTTTAATATTTTGATAACAGTATTTCAAATTGTAATCCTATGTACTTCATTTTATGCATTTAAAAATCATTTATCTGAGAAGGTACCCATGGACTTTCTCAGACTCTCAGAGGAATCCCCCTGAATCCACCTCTGCCTCACTAGCTCTGTGGCCTGGAGCAATTTATGTGGGCTTTCTGACCCTAAGATTTTTTCTTTCTTAAAAATAGAAATTATTTCATCAACTTATTCAGGATTGTTATAAGAGGTCAACATTGGAGCTTAGGACACAACACCCCAAAATATGCCACCCTGAAATATACTTCTTTGGCATATTTTAGCTGGTTATTCTGAGAAACTGCAGACACGGGGGAGCTCTGAAAAGCTGACCTTTTGTAAAAGAAATTCACATCTATAAAGGAAATCTACATTAATAAAATATCTGTATCAGGAAGAAGACAGCTCCAGACAGCTTTTATTACCAGAGAGACTTTTTATATCTGCATAACAAGACAATCTTTATTTACTCACCATACCATTGCTCCCTTTCCCATAACTTGTGTTTCCCACCACTCCCCAGAAGCCCCTAGTCCTTATTCTTTTCACTCAGTTGTTATGAGTCCTGTCCCTACATCTTTTCCACTAGGGAAGATTATCTATATCACAGGCGAGCAGACTGGGAGCCAACACCGGGAGCCAACACCATGCCCAGACAGATCGTGTCACAGGCTGCCACCTATTCTTCTGAGGGCCCATTAACCTTTCCCAGAAACAGACAGACATCATTTTATTTCACTTTACTTTATTGTGCTTCCCAGATATTTTATTTTCTACACATTGAAATTTTGTGACAAACCTGCCCAGGCAAGTACATTGGCAGCATTTTTCCAACAGCGTATGCTCACTTTGTGTCTCTATATCATATGTTGGCAATTCTTACAGGATTTCAAACTTTTGCTTGATTATCATAGTATCTGTTATGGTGATCAGTGATCTTTGACGATAATACCATATTGTAATGGTCATCTCTTACTCTCTGTACCACAACCCACATCCACAGAAGATGGTGAATTTAATCGGTAATTGTTTGTGTTCCAACTGCTCCACCTACTAGCTATTCCCCTGTCTTTCTCCCTCTTCTTCTAAAGACACAAAATATTGAAATTAGGCCAATTATCAATACTATAAGGACCTTTTAATGTTCAAGTGAAAGGAAGAGTCACATCTCACTTTTAATCAAAAGCTAGAAATGATTAAGCTTAGTAAGGAAGACATGTCAAAAGTGGAAACAGGCCAAAAGGTAGGCCTCTTACACCAAATAGCCAAGTTGTGACTGAAAAGGAAAAGTTCACGAAAGAAATTAAGAGTGTTACTCAAGAGAGTACATGAATGATAAGAAAGTGAAATATCCTAGTTACTGATATGGGGAGTCTGAGTGGTCTGGATATAAGATCAAACCAACCAGGACATTCCCTTAAGCCAAAGCCTAATCCAGAGCAAAGCCCTAACCTTCTTTAATTCTATGAAGGCAGAGCGAGGTGATAAACTGCAGAAGAGAAGTCTGAAGCTAGGAGAGATCAGTCCATGAGGCTTAAGGTATGAAGCTATCTTCATAACATGAAAGCTGAACAAGATGAAGCAGAAAGTACTAACAGAAGCTGTAGCAAGCTATCCACAAGATCACACTAAGATCATTAATAGAGGTCACTACATTAAATAACAGATTTTCAGTGTAGATGAAATAGCCTTCTATTGGGAGAAAATGGTATCTAGACTTGTATAGACAGAGAGAAGTCAGTGCCTGGCTTCAGAGCTTCAAAGGAGAGGCTGACTCCCTTGTTAGAGGCTAATGAAGCTGGTGTCTTGAAGTTAAACAAATGTTTATTGATCATTTTGAAAATCTTAGGGCCCTTAAGAATTATGCTAAATCCATTCTGCCTGTGCTCTGTTAATGGAACAACAAAGCCTAAAGGATAGCTCATTTGTTTATAACATGGTTTACTGAATCTTTTAAGGTCACTGTTGAGATCTACTGCTAAAAAAAAAAAAAAAAAAAAAAATTTCCTTTCAAAATATTACTGCTCACTGACAATGTACCTGGTTAGTCAAGAGTTCTGATGGTGATGTACAAGGAGATTAACATTATTTCCATGCCTACTAACATAACATTCATTCCACAGATTAAGGACTAATTTTGACTTTTAAGTCTTATTATTTATAAAATACATTTTGCAAGGCTTACAAAACTCTGACAGATAGTGATTCCACTGATGGATATGAGCAAAGTAAACTGAAAAACTTCTGGAAAGGATTCATCATTTGCATTAAGAGCATTCATGATTCATAAGAGGAGATCAAAATATCAACATTAACAAGAGTTTAGAAGAAGTTGATTCTAACCCTCATGACTTGGAGGGGTTCAAGACGCCAGTGGACGAAGTAACTACAGATGTGGCGGAATAGCAAAAGAAGTAGAATTATATGTGGAACATGAAGGTGTGACTAAATTGCTGTAGTTTGGTGATTACCCTTAAGGAGTTGCTTCTTATTAATAAGAAAAGAGAGTAGATTTTTTTTAAAGAAAGTTTCTTGAGATGGACTCTACTCTTTGTGAAGATGCTCTGAAGTGAAACAAAGGATTTAGAATATTATATAAACTTAGTTGATAAAGCAGTGATAAAGTTTGAGAGGATTAACTTCAATTTTCAAAGAAATTCTACTGTGGATAAAATGTTATCAAATAGTACTGCATGCTATAGAAAAATCTTTCATGCAAGGATCGATCAATGAAGCAAACTTCATTGTTGTCTTATTTCAAGAAATTTCTACAACCACTCAAACCTTCAGCAACCACCACCCTGTTCACTCAGTAGCCATCAAAATCAAAACAGTATGCTTCACCAGCAAAAATATTACCGTTTGCTGAAGGCTCAGATGATCATTCACATTTTTAGCAAAAAAGTACTTTTAAGTTAAGGTATGCACGTTGTTTCTTTAGACATAATATTCCTGTGCACCTAATAGAGTCTGATACAGTATAAAACTTCTGTGTGCCCTGGAAAACAAAAAACAATTATTATCACAGTAGAGTGAGTGATTATTGTAGTGATCTGGAACTGAGCCTGCAATATCTCCAAAATAGAGCTGTACTCTTCTCTAAATTGCCTACATGCCCTTCCTTCTCTTCTCTATGAAGAGGGTATATAAGCTTCTAAATCTCACTGGGTATTTGAATATTCACTTTTTTTTCATGTGAGGCCCACATGCATGTAATAAATGTATATGCCTTTTTTGTTAATCTGCTATGGGGATGAAGGGAAACTTCCCCATTGCCCCAGAAGGTTCGCTGAAAGATCAAATCACAAGACAAATTAATAAGAGAAAGAGATGTTATCTACCATGCACACAGGGAGAATTACAGAGTAATTACCCAATTTCCCAAAGGGTTCCGGAAATTTATATACCCTCATTTTAGAAGGGGTGGGAGATGAGCAATATAGGTAATTCTGTTTAGGGGCAATAGATGGTTGCTAAGGAAGATAAATAGATACTTGGAAGAATGATGATTGTGGGAGACAGATTGACTTGTAAATTGCTTGAGACAGATATTATATTTAAAAGGAATTGGGCCTTTAAGATTTGGTTGCATCCTTGATCTTCTTTCCTGCAATATATTGATATAACAGGGAGGGGAAGGAAGTCAGTTAGTTGTTCTTCTTGATGGGTCTGTATGTTCTGCAAATAGAGGCGAAGCCCCTCTCAATACCTGTTGATCTCTAAGGCTTTTGATTCAAAATACTCTCTTTACCAAGAAGTCATGTTTTGGGGTGCAATTTCCTGAGCTTCTTTACTGTCTACTGTCAGTTATTTCATAGACTCAATTATCAAGCCCTTAGAAGAAAGAAAGTTTTCCCTGAACCATATCATCAGTAATATACTTAAAAATTGGTTAGTGCAATATAGGTCACCTATAGTCCCAGCTACTAGGAAGGGCAAGGCAAAGGGATCACCAAAACCCAAGAGTTTGCTGTGACCTGGGGACACCACAGGCACTCTACCTAAAGCACAAGCACAGACTTCGACACTGTCAAAAAAAGAAAAGAAAAGAAAAGAAAGAAAAAGAAAGTAAAGAAAAAAGCCCTCAATATTTCCAGAAACAAAAAAGAGAAAGAAATCAATAGAATAGAAATAATTAGAAATCATTGGGTTTCACCTATATCTACTCTGAACTTTATAGGATAAATATCCAAGAATATCCAGGAATACAGTATTTTTGAGAAGTCTACTCAGAGTTCACTTCCTAAAGTTCTCTTTAGAATTCTCTTTGCTCTGGGATTGTATATGTTTTCCCCTCACTTAACTTCCCTCGCCTGAGGTTTGTATATAGAAACTGATAAGAGTGTCCTAATCTCAAACTATGTATGAGATTTTTGTGGATAGGGTCCTTAATGTAAATAATCCAATCTCTCTTCTACAAACTGTTTCTGTCATAAGGCTATTTGTGATAATAACTACAGCAGCCACTCAAAGACTTTTGTTTTCCATTAGAGGGGTGCTATCTCCACTAGCAAGGATAGTTTTATTACTTTGCATAAACTTCTGTAGCTTAAAAGGAGCAGTAGTAAAGTTAGTTCAAGGCCCTTTATGACTTCTTTTGTTCTGCCACGTTGGGGAGGAAAAACATCAGTGAGGTATGAAAAGGCTGTTTGTTTACAATCACTACCCAGATCCTTGCCTTTTTCATAAAAGTCAAGGAAACCAGCAGGAGAATTACAATACCCAGCAGCTCCTTGGGTCTCTCTGCCTTCTTCACCCTCCTGTGTATTAAGCAGGCAGGCAGCTGTTGAACAAGTCCTATCAACAAAGCAATCTTCTAGTCCTTTGATTCAGGCTATTCATATCTTCTGCCCTGAAATAAAATGACTTCTACAATTAAAACACCGAAATCAATGCGGTATCTATTGTCATGTCTACTGGAGAAAAGCTTTAATTACAGCCACAGTTAGATAACACAATCATTACACCTCCTTAATCTCAAATATAAAACCAGCACCCTCAGAGTACTTTGCCACCCTTTCTTTGATTTTTTTTTTCTTTTTCCTTTCTTTCTTCCCTCTCCCACCCCCCCATGTGAATGGCTTTTTATCTAAGCACTTCAATTTGCATGCCTTTGCTTCGAGGCAGCTCCCCATGATATGTTAATTGCAGATTGCTTTAAGTACTAAAAGATTAACATAAAACCCTTTGCAAACAAGCTAATAGTTTATGATAATTTTTGCATGGCCTTTGTCTGTCTATCACTGGATTGCCTCTAGCTGTAATTTTATAAAGAAGCTGTAAAATATCATTTAAACAAGTTCATTTACACATAATTATTACCAGAATCACATTATTCAATTTAGATACTCCAGCCTATTAACAATCCATGAACTAAAATGTAATTAAACTATTTTCCTTTTATGAACCTATTCATTACAATGTGTGGGAGATGGATCTCTCAGTTTCACTGCAAATTTCAGCACTATGTTGTTGGAATTGACAAGTCTGGCACTCATTATGTGCTTTTAATTATATTAAAAGTATTGCAAGACAGCTCAGATAAAGAATATATTTAGAAAAGAATGCCTGAAAATGCCAAGATGGTGTCATCCCCAAATATATATTTATTTTATTTGTGCATTTTTTTTTTTTTTTTTCCCTCTTAAAGTGAAAAATAAAATCATGCTGGTTGTTTTAATTGAGATTTTCATAGTTTCTTTTAGTAATTTTTCTAATTTAAACCAAGGATAAATATCTCATCTAATTAATGGTGTTTACTCATTTTTCCAGATTTCTGTCTACTTTCATTTGAAACTATAGTTGGAATTAGACCCAAAGAAGTATATTCCCTCAGCATTTACATACAGACACATAATTACCTCAGATATGAAGGAAGCTGTACTTAGAATTTGATTTAAAACTGCTGAACAGCTTAATTCCTAATACAAGCTTTCATGTGTGGGGGAGCAACTGAATTCATAGGAAATACTGAATCTGTTCAAGTTTTGCTCCCCTGCGTCTGTTTGGTGTTCCTTGATTTCAGAGGCAACTTGACTCTTTTAGAGCAGACCCAAACCAAACACCCTAAAAGTGGGAGTGGTGAGACTGGCTGCTGATGGACATTGGAAAGCCAATGTTAATGGCACAGGGCATCCCAGGTTGAGTGCTCCTACCATTATTATGAAAAAGGATACCATCAAATCTGAGCCCAGCCTGAACACTCCCCAACGCTTCTACCTACAAACACAACACGTTGGGGCTCAGAAATGATACACCAAAGTATGGTGACTTAACACGCTGAGCACTTTGAACTAAAGACACAGCCTCAAGACCAAATACTCCCTGACCTTTTCAGCCCACCCGGTGCCTGGCCCCTCTCCCTCTTCCCACCCTAGAGAGGGGCTTTCTCCAGCGTTCCCTTATCTCACTAAAGGAAGTTCCTCCAGAAGGAATACAATTGTCTTGAGCCCCTTCCCTATAATCTCATCAAAGATTAATTTGCAGGAAGGAAGACTGGGGTTGACACCACACCCAGGGACCAGAGAAATTCAGTCTCAGGGCATTGATTGTTCTTGGGGCCCATTCATCCCCCCTGAAAATCATTTACTTTTCCTCTAAAAGTGCCTATAGCCTCCACTTCCCTCTTTCCTTTGAAGAAGGGTATGCAGGCTTCTGAATCTTATTAGGTTCCTGGGAACTCACTTTCCTTTGCTACATACATGTAGTAAATGTATGTGTCTTTCTTGTTGTTAAGGCTACCATTGGTTCATTTCTCAGATTCAAATATGAAGCCTCACCAAGGGTGAGAGAGGTTCTTTCACCTCAACAAAGATATTTACACATTATTGTCCCAAGCTTTGTTTTTCATCGTTCCATTGCCATCCTCTTCAGAAAGCTCAATACCTCCCACTCCTACAATCTGGATTGTACTGTCCTTTATAGATTAAATCATAACCAACAATTCCCCTGAGAACACTCATTGTCCTCTGCAGTCCCTACTGACTGAACTCTGGGAGCCCTGGCACCTATACCACTTACAGGCAGTCCCCAGGTTACAAACAAGATAGGCTCTATAGTCTTAAGTTGAATTTGTATGTAAATTGGAACAGGTACTTTTACCTGTAATAGCCTCCATTTGTGAGTGTGACTTATATGTCAGTCAGATATTTGTAACTGGGGACTACCTGTAGGCAGCATTCTGCAACATTTTCTTGTGTAAGTGGCTATGTGGGTAGCACTTGTGTCCTCAACCACTCTGTGAGGTTCTCTTCTTATTCCTTTATTTCCCTCTTGTGGCCTAATGATGTGTTATACTTGACCAATATTGATACAAAATACTATACATGCTGGTGACATAATAAAACCAACTCTCCAGTTCCCAGAGAGCCACTATAGGCCATACTATGAAAGAACGGAATACGTGCCTTGTGATTCCCTGGCTTGACCCTAATTCAGTCACCCCGCCATGGGGATCATCTCAAAGAAGAAAGTCAGTTGACTACAAAGATAACTTTTTGGTGAAGTTATAAAGAGAAACAAAAATCACCCTAAACTATTAGGCATTGGTAAATTTACCACAACCCATACCATCTTTATTCTACTCTAACTTCCAAAGGCCTGCAAGTCTTCAACTTATGGAAAAATAACAGTTGGTGAGTACACCTTACCAATGTTCATAGAGCTGGTAATCAATGACACTGCAGGAGTTTAGGAGGGATGGAGAAAACAGAGAACCTATGCACTTTAAAACTCTTGCCCAAGAAAAATCTTTGGATGATTATCAAAATCCTAAAATAAATAAACAAAAAAGGTCCATGTCCAATGCTCCAGTATATTTTATTTATGTCTTTATTGACATTGCTTATTGGAGAGGCTTCAAGTCCAAGGAGGCAAATAGCAAACAAGGTCACACCAATATGAAGCATCGTAAATTCCTGAATTTTTGCCATGTTTGCCTAACAGAATTTGATAGAACGTAATCAATTTACTTATCTGAACTAATCCAGACAAAGAGACAAATCCTCACCATCATGTGATTAAAATAACACACAGAGAGGTAATTTGACAGGCTTTCTATAGTTGTTTTTCCTGCAGCATAGGTATTTCTCTTATCTTTAACCTCACATTATTTTATTTCCCACTGTACGTTAAAGTCTGGCACAGTGTCTTTGTTTGAATACCTGAGGCCGGGTAATTTATAAAGAAAAAAGGTTTATTGCATTCTTGGTTCTACAGGCTGTACAAGAGCCTTGGTGCCAGCACCTGCTTCTGGCGAGGTCTTTGAAGAGCTTCCACTGATGGCGGAAGGTGAAGGGGAGCTGGAGGGTGCAGAGATCACATGTTGAGAGAATGAGAGAAAGCAGAGGGAGGAGATGCCGAGTTCTTTTTAACAACCTGCTCTGGCAAGAACTAAGAGTGAAATCTCATTTATTACCAAAAGGACAGCATCATGCCGTTCATGAATGATCCTCCCTTATGAGCCAAGCACCTCCCATTAGAGGTCTTTACCTCTAACACTGGGATAAAATTTTAAGATGCGGAGGGGTCAGATATCCAAACCACAGCACACAGAGCCTGGAACATAGAGACAACTCAATCAATGTGTTTAAAGTTAATTATTGAATACCCAACATACTTATTTTTGGGACTTTACTCCAATGCGGAGTTTTTCTTATCAGAACTAGATACACCAAATTTGGTTCACTAGAAACAAATACAGAGTTGAGGCTGAGACAGGTGAATCACTTGAACTCAGGAGTTGGAGACCAGCCTAAGCAAGAGTGAGACCCTGTCTCTAAAATAGCCAGGCGTTGTGGTGGGTGCCTGTAGTCCCAGCTACTCAGGAGTCTGAGACAAGAGGATCACTTGAGCCCAAAAGTTAGAGGTTGCTATGAGCTATGAAGCCACAGCATGAGACTGAAGGCAACAAAGTAAGACTGGAGGGGGGAGAGGGGAAGGGAAGAAAGGAGGAAGGGAGGAAGGAAGAAAGGGAGGGAGGGAGGGAGGGAGGGAGGAAGGAAGGAAGGAAGGAAGGAAGGAAGGAAGGAAGGAAGGAAGGAAGGAAGGAAGGAAGGAAGGAAGATAAATGCTAGGATTATATTGCTAAGAAAAAGTATCTAAAACTTGGATGTTGAAGTGCAGGGGAACAAGGATGAATGCTCTGTGGCACTGCTGACAGGTCTTCCCAAAGATTATTTAACTCTTCAGGACAGCATACCTAAGTTTGACTTTGCTGTTCACTGATTACAGCCTAGACACAGCAAAGTTACATGTTAAAGTGTGGATTTTGTCCAGTAAAAAAAGAAGAAAAGGCCCTAGAGATGAGTATTTTGTTTCTCTGTAAAATATTGACCAGTTTTGTATCTAGGAATCTTAGTCTAACATTCTTTTTTTTTTTTTTTTTTTTTTTTTAAGTGTTGCAAATACTTCAAATGCTCTAAGAATCAGCTTTACCATATTGCTGGTTCTGAAACCACCCTTCCAAAATGATGAAGTGGTCCAAGGCAAGAGCTGGAGTAAGGGCCCCCAAACTCTGCAAACTTAGCTGAAATAATGATAATAATCAGCCATTGTCCCCTCATTTGCTTGATAATAATGATTGTTTCCTCTGCTTCTTTACCTGGGGGTCATACATAGTTGTCTGTACAGAACATCATCCTTTTGGAACCTAGGGGTAGTTTCTGAGATATCTGCCAGGTCCTGCATTCCAAGAATTGATCCACCCAGTGGGAGGAACTGACTCAGGGGGTTGTGGACCCTCCACCCAAGGTCCTGCATTCCAGTGACTGACCCACCCAGACAGCAGCCCATAACAAAGGACTGTTGGTTCTTCTCTGAAACCAGCTAATTAGCAGACCCCGACTATCTAATCTTCTGCCCACCAAGCTGTCTTTAAAAACTCTATCACCCCAATTCTCAGGAAGCAGATTTGAGAGATTTCTCCTGTCTCCCAGTTTATTGCTCTGCCCTGTGCTACCCTGACTGTGTCAGTTCATTGGCTCTTCTCTGTGCAGCCAGGTGCAGCAACCTGGATGGACAGCAACAGTTCCCTCATCAAGAACTTAAATACATTAATAATTTTATAAATAATGAGATATGTGTTCATATGGATTTTTTTGTTGTTGTTTGGAGACACAGTCTCACTCAGTCACCCTGGGGTTGAGTGCTGTGGCATTATAGCTCAAACCCTTGGGCTCAAGTGATCCTCTAGCCTCAGCCTCCTGAGTAGCTGGGACTACAAGCGCCTGCCACAATGCCTGGCTATGTTTAGAGATGGGGTCTCATTCTTGCTCAGGCTGGTCTCCAACTCCTGAGCTCAAGCAATCCACCTGCCTCAGCCTCCCATAGTACTAGGTTTACAGGCATGAGCCACCATGCCCAGCCGGTGTTCGTGTAGAATTTGAGAATCATATTTTAAAATCTGTGTAATAATAATTATGTCCTCGAACAGGGCTCAGCAAGCTCTGAGATACTGAGGGGTCCGCCTGATGTACTGGCTACAACTTCCCAACCCTGACTTTGGTGCATGTGAAGAATACCCTAGGGCATACGGAAGGGGACGGGTTGGTTGGCAGGTAGCTCAGCCCAGTCAATATACCCTGTCTGACTGGCAAATGCCAGAGGCTAAGTTCAAGGGATAGACCAAGAAGAAAGAAAATTCCCCCAAAGAGAAAATAAAAGAAGAGTGGCTAGAGTAACAGGCTGACAAGTAAACAGAGAAAATACTTTAAATAGATGTTGTCAGCCAAGTGGCTGCTACAACCAAGTGCTGCGGAGTGGGCAGCTGAAACAATAGAAATTGTGCTTCACAGTTCTGGACTCTGGAAGTCAGAGATCAGGGTGTTAGTGTGGTTGATTCCTGGAAGGGCCCTCTTCCTGGTTCCAGATGGCCAATTTCTCATTGAATCCTCACATGGCAGAAACAGGGAAAAGCTCTGGAGGAGCCCTATAGAAGGGAACTAATCCTATTCAGGAGGGTTCCACCCTCATGAACTATCACCTCCCAAAGGCCCTGCCTCTTAATACCCTCAAGTAGGGCTCTAGGATTTCAACCTATGAATATTAGAGGAAAACAAACATTCCATCTATCAGGAATACAAGTATTAGAGGGTCATAGAAGGAGTGTCAGGGGACTCTGCTATTTATACCTCAGGAGAAAGAAATCCTTTATCTGTATTAGAAATTGTTAGGCTAGAGAAATGCTCAGTAGGTACTGTGTGGGGGGCGAGAAAAGAATTTCTGTAGGCCAAGGTTAGGATATAAAAGTGTAAGTCTATTTCCTATTAGGAAGAGAGAAGACAGGGAAGAGGGTGGTGGAAGGAGAGAGCTGAGAGCAGGGAGACAGTGGTACCACAAAGAAAGAAAAGGGAGAATACCTGCCCTGAGGACCACCGGGCAGGTGAATTTCAGGGGGATAAAAAAGTAATGGTAGTGGAATTCACAAGGTATTATGGAAACTGGTCCATCACTTTTCCTCCAGCAAGGTTGAAGACATTGTTGTCCTGGATACTCAAGAACTACTTGAGCCTAAAGGAACAAACTCCAAAAGACAAAAAAGCTGGTGAAAGTAAAGACAAGAATTAACATTTCCTGTCGGTTGCCTGGGCTTCCCAGAGGTTTGTGAGAAAGGAAATGCAGGCCACGGGAGAGAAGGTGCTAGCAGGAGAAAGAAAGCAGGCGGAGAGGTAGATTTTACCCCTTATTGAAAAACCATGAGTTAATAATTTTTCTATTATTTCACCACAAAGACCAACCGTCTTTACAGAAATGGTTGGGCCAGATGATTCTGAAGGTCCCATGTAGGTTAAATAGGAAATTTCCTATGGGTTTCTCTGTTCAGTATAAAGAGGCCTTTTGCTAATACTATTCTCCCAGTTTCCTTGGGCAATCATGTAAAGTCCTCCCAACACATCTGATCTGCACCACTTTGGATTTGCTTGTATCTGGGCTCAGGAACTGCACAGATCATGTCTCTTCTTTGGCCTGGGACTACCCTGGAGCAGGCTGTGCACCTCCTCCACCATCACCTTGTCCCCACAAGACCCTACCCCCCAAAGAAAAGATGCCTCTCTGCAGGTTAAGAATCAGAGCTTCCTGAGAGTTGGGTGAGTTCCTGTGCTGTTTTCTGCACTGTGCTTCCCAGCTCTTCTCATCTGCAATTTTGAGAACTGAGAGAAGGTAAAAAATGGGAATTTGATCCACAGACTGGCCATGTGAGTGCCCACGCCAGCCAGGTGGGGCTGGAACCCACCTGCACAACCAAAGAGAAGACCGTGGCTGCATGTGTCCTTTTCAAGTTTCCTGCCCACTTGCCTGGCTCACAAAGTGCTTCTCGGCTATCTGTAAGTTGCAGGCTGCTAACTACGTTCTCCTGTGCGCCTGGGGGAGAATTTCAACCTCAAACAACTTTATTTAAACAATTTCTTACTTAACATGTTTTTCTCAGTGCCTCAAATCCAATCACTCCCTGCGTTGCGGGGATGAACTGCTACAGGACAAAAAGAACAACACAACCTGCTTTTATTTTAATATCTTCCGGGTCTCTCGGCACTGCCATCATTTGGGCTGTCAGCCCTGCACCGCCTGAGGTGGCTTCCCGCTCTGCAGACAGTCTGCCTCCCCACTAATGGCACTGTTCGGGCGAGGGGGAAATGCAATTTTCCACTCCATTACAAGCACTGTGTAAAAGGACCTCTTTTCCTCACTGCACACAGATAAGGACCTAATGAAATTCCATTCACTAAGTATTACAACAGCCAATCCACTCCAAATACAGACATTCTATGCACCCGCCACTCCAGAAGGGATTGCCACTGAATTCCCTGGATTGGATGGCATCAGGATGAAAAATGGCGGGTTAAGGAGGAAGAAGGGAGAGTCACAAAGATGGCAGTAGATCTGTCTTTCTGGGCCTTCCTTCTGTCCATTACACCTGCACGGATCTTTTTAGGAATTCTGGTAGAAGCTTGACATTCTCGTGTTTGTTAGCAGCAGTACTAGGAGAGCCAAAGTCCCCCTGGAGAACTCTAGGCATCACATGTCCTACAGGAAGAGGTAACAAAAGTACCAGAAGAGAGTAATGCGCTGTTTGCATATTAATATGGGGGGGGGGCAGGGACAGAGTTGGCTCCTGTTTGGGGTATGACACTCACACAGTGCCTGAGGCAGAAATTTTTGAAAAGGTAAAATTACTTCTCTGCGTTTTCCCACTTTTCTAGCCTTATCCTTCTCCTATCCATATCCCTCTCCCAATGTATTTTCTCTTTATTTGAGGTAAAGCGATATGAAAGTAATGGAAAGTAACATTCCTTTCTTTCTCATTCACCATGTCAATACCATCCTGATCCCTGGGGGTTCTGCAATTATGCTGGGTCTTCCCCGCCATCAGCACTATTGATAAGGACCTATGGATTTTCCTCACATACAAACTCATCACTGCCATCCCAAACCTTCCCCTGTCTCAGGTTCTATTCTGTCACCAAACAATCCATATCACAAGAGAAGACCTGGCTATAGTCTAGTTTAATAACAAATTGAGAGGCTATTCCTGGGGACACAATGGCTTGGCTTCGCAGAGTTAGTGGTTAATGTTGAAGTTGAAGGTATAGCTATTAAATTGATGGGAGATGGTTTTGTGCCAAGGAGCCTGTGAAATCTCTTTAATCAGAGGAGGTCCAGAGATCGCCCTTTATCTCAATGAAGCCATACAATTAAGCCAGAAGGAAGATGAAAAAAATATTCTTATGCCATTTACATACATATACATGTATATTTGTACAATTCTTTTCTCTTGCATATATACATTTATATATATGAATACACACTAACATATAAAATATATTTATATAACAAATGCATTGTATGTTTACATTTTTCCTTTTAGCCTCATTTCCCACTCTCACTTACCTTCTCACAGGCAATGATTGTAATGTATTTGGTAGGGATCATTCTATTATATGAATTCTGTCAAAATGTATTTGTTTTTCACTGTCTGCCATATTGCAAAATATACAAAGTTATTATATGCCCCTCCTTTGTTTTGAATACTATATAGTATTCTGTTGAAAATATATACAACACTTTATTCATCTTATTGATAGAGCTTTGGGTTATTTTCAAAATATTGATATAAAGAACAGTAATGCTAAAACCTTTCCTTATCTATCTCCTATCCACATTTACACACCTCCCATTATATATGATGGAATTATTAGGATTATGAGACGTATTAATGTTCAATGGTAGGAGGATAATTGTGCAAGGTATTGCATGAATTGTACTCTCATCCCCAATGTAGCAGGATTCCTGTAGATAAAGTGTCCAATCTGCATCCCATAAGACCCCTGATTTTGTGATGATCCCTTTTCTTATCTGTGCTGTTAGGGATCACAAAAAGCACACACAGATCTTTCTTTACTCAATAGTGTTCATTAGTGTTTGTGTATTTAATGTGTGACCCAAGACAACTAATTCTTCCAATGTGTGGCAGAGGAAAAAATAAAAAATTGGACACTCCTACTGTAGATCAACCTTTCTCCAATTATTAAAAAGTCAGAAAACGATAGATACTGGTGTAGATGCATAGAGAAAGGACTGCAAATTAGTACCTTTACCATTTGATCCAGCAATTCCACTTCTGGGTCTCTACCCAAAGGAAATGAAGTCATTTTAACAAAAAGACACCTGCACTTGAATGTTTACTGCAGCACAATTCACAGTTGCAAAGATGTGAAACAGCCTATGTGCTCCTCAGTTCACAAGTGGATAAAGAAAATGTGGTGCATATACTTGTGTGCATGTGTACACACACACTCACACAGATACACACCATGGAATATTACTTAGCCATAAAAAAGAAATGAAATCATATCATTTGCAAATTCTTAGATGGAACTGCAGACCATTATTCCTAAGTGTGGAAAACTAACTACCATGTGTTCTCACTTACAAGTAGAAGCTAATAGGTGAGTGCACACAGGCACAAAGTTAAATAAAGGACTTGAAAAACCAAGAAAGGGGAAGCTAGGAGAGGGTATGTGGAATAAAAAATTACCTATTTGGATCAACATCGTTAAAATGTCCATACTACCCAAAGAAATATATAATTTCAACGCAATCCCCATTAAAGCTCCACTGTCATACTTTAATGATCTTGAGAAAATAATACTTCATTTTATATGGAATCAGAAAAAAACTCATATAGCCAAGACATTACTCAGAAATAAAAACAAATCAGGAGGAATCACGCTACCAGACCTCAGACTATACTACAAATCGATAGTGATCAAAATAGCATGGTATTGGCACAAAAATAGAGAAGTAGATGTCTGGAACAGAATAGAGAACCAAGAGATGAATCCAGCTACTTACCATTATTTAATTTTTGACAAGCCAATTAAAAACATTCAGTGGGGAAAAGATTCCCTATTTAACAAATGGTGCTG
>CAUYPK010005349.1:0-25041 GCA_963574355.1 Loris lydekkerianus | reverse complement strand
GCCACCCCTGGTATATAGGGCCGGTGCCCTACAGCTTGAACCACAGGCATTGCCCGGAAGTGTCTTTTTTAAAAACAAATTTGCCATGAATTTTTCCACTGGTATTAAAAAACTGAATTTTTATTTGAAAAATGAAAATGAGTCTAATTCATTTTAAATGATTAAATATGAAAGGGACAATAGAATTAGATAAAAATGCTCTACATCAAATGTAAAAATTTGTGACTTAAAAGAATGTTGCTTGAAGAATGTTGCCAGATTAACTTCAAAAGGTATTTAGTGACCCACTGCAGTTTTGTTATTATCAAATTGTGTACCCAAATGGAAACTCAAGTTTTCTGGTAAATTGGGTTGGAGTGTCTGCCATTCTAATTTTATATACCATAATTGTTTCATTGATTCAACAGGCATTCATTTGTCACCTAATATGTGCAAAAATAGTGTGAAGGGTAAAAGAACACTAAATAGGCATTAAAAGCGTAATGTTTCTTCTCAAAGGGTTACATGTGAGCCAGAAAGTTTTAATGGAAGCAGAACCTTAAGATTAAATGAGGAGGGCAGCGCCTGTGACTCAGTGAGTAGGTCGCCAGCCCCATATACCAAGGATGGTGGGTTCAAACCCAGCCCCGGCCAAACTGCAACAAAAAATAGCCAGGCTTTGTGGCTGGCGCCTGTAGTCTCAGCTACTCGGGAGGCTGAGGAAAGAGAATCGCCTAAGCCCAAGAGCTGGAGGTTGCTGTGAGCTGTGACACCACAGTACTCTACCGAGGGCAACAAAGTGAGACTCTGTCTCTAAAAAAGAAAAAAAAAGATTAAATGAGGAAATCAACATATAGTGGATGCCTATTTGGGCCAATGGATCTCACATTGGCTCAGGTAAGCATCTAATAAAGGTTAATCTTTCAATGAGAGAGAAACATTACTTAGATAGGTAGGAGAATTAAGAATCAGAAAAAAGATTACAAAACCAGGTAGTCAGTGGCTGAGGCACTCTTTCTATTACACCATAATAAGCTTCAAGAAGGGACAGATTATTTTTTCATGAAGAGATGGGATATGCATTCATATGTGTGGAATATCATGGAATCACTTTAGAAGGATTCATCAGAAGATGAAGGGAGATCATCCAACAGGTGGAGTCAACAGGTGTCTGCCTGGGCTGGAAGAGGAAGTATGGAGACAGGGAAATCCAAGTATTAGGCCTGGTGTGGCTCATGCCTGTAATCCTAGAACTCTGAGAGGCCGAGGCTGGTGGATCACTTGAGCTCAGGAGTTTGAGACTAGCCCAAGCAACAGCAAGATCCTGTCTATACTAAAAATAGAAGAAAACTAGCTCAGCCTCCTGGCTGGTGCCTGTGTCGCTACTACTCAGGAGGCTGAGACAAAAGGATTGCTTGAGCCCAGGAATTTGAGGTTGCTGTGACATAGGCTAATGCTCTCGCTTAGGCAGGAGTCAGACTCTGTCTCAAAAAACAACACAAAACAAAATAAAAGTTATGGTATTATACTGGAATTTATTTATACCAATTTAAGTTTGTAAAGGTAAGTGTGCTACAATTGAGGCTTTGCCCATGGAGGGGAGGATAGATTTGAGGGAAGGACAGGCCAGAGATAGAGAGTAGGAGAAGAGACTGGAAAAGGCCTGAGTGAAAGTGACAGGAGGAACCTGGAAAAGAAGACACATTCAAAGATGATGTGATGAAGATAATTTAAACTAGGACTGAAAGCTGGATTGCAACAAAACAAAGTTAGGAAATGGGACTTTCCCCCCTGAATTTCCAGACAGCTCATCCTGTAAATCAAAACATGTTGTTTACTGCTTAATCACATAATATCACCAGCTGTTTGCATTTGTAATAAGGCTTTTTTACATGTCTCATACTTCAACAAGAAAATCCCCCTTCGCTTCACATTATTGCCAAAATGTGACACATGAAAACTATAGGCACTGAAAACCTAACAGTATGATTTCACTTTTGGCCTTAGGAAAAATCAGGACTATATTTTAAAAATTTTTTAGAGGCATGGCCATCGGTTTTATTTAATTCTAATCTTTCAACACAGGTTTTACTTTTGACAATGGACTCCGTTTCCTCTCATCCCCACCCAGAATTATCTCCCTGTTACATTGTCCATGTAGTCTTTGGCCCCACTCATCAAAAGATGTAAGATCTTTAAATGTACACAGATATTTAAGTTTTTAATTTAGGGAAATCACAGCATGATACAGGTGATGCTGTAAAAGGTCTTTTTTCCACCACTGACACTTTTTTAAAACCCTCGTTAAGAATAAGGAGATCTGACAAAAATTTTGTGGGTAACATTTACTTTTACACTAATAACTTGACATCTTCAGTTGTAAGTTTTCCTATTTTATATTGAATTTTATATATATTACCTGATTTGAGAGTGTTTGGGGATATACTTTCCTGGACAATGGGAGGTAATAGACCGCGGATGCATATTATGTATAAGAAACCCAGGGCCAGGCAGGGTGGCTTATACTTACAATCCTCGCACTCTGAGATGCTAAAGTGGGAGGAGCACTTGAGCTTAGGAATTGGAGACCAGCCTGAGCAAGAGGAAGACCTCTGTCACTACTAAAAAAAGAAACACCATAGAAAAATTAGCCAGGTGTCATGGCAGGAGCCTGTAATCCCAGCTACTGGGAGGCTGAGGCAGGAGCATTGCTTAAGCCAAGGAGTTTGAGGTTGCTGTGAGCCAGGCTGATGTCATGGGCAACAGAGACTCTAAATGAATGAATGAATGAATAAGTAAAAAACCTCCCTCAGAATATCCACCCTTACTGGTTAATAATTCTGGTTATTTTGATAATAACACCTCAGTAAATGGAGTATATAGAGTTAAAGAAATGGGTCATCATCCTTGACCCAAGTCATCTTGGTTTGAAACAGAATTTTACTATCAAATGGAATTGGATTTGGTAGATACTTCCAACCCTGAAATCCCACATCGCATAGTTTCTTTCTATACAGTCTTTTATATGGTCAGAACCATACATTCTTGGTAAAATAATTTTGTCATCTTTACATCTTCTAACTTTCTGCATCTCTGCAAACATGAAGTACGGATACAAGTCAAAACATAAAAACAAAAATATTGCACACACCTCAGCCAGCAATGTACATTTTATCTTCTTCCCTTCTGACCACACCTTAATTTTGTTGAAATCTTAAGTTCTATACAGAGGGATAACCATTTGAACTGAACTGGAAATGTATGTCTGTACATATATCACATACACACACATGCACACACACACACAATTCCTCCAGCGATCTCACTCCCAATAATATGCAGGCTTTTTTGTTCTAGCGGTTTTGCTTTTCCACACCCATCTCCAGTACACACAATGAAGTGATTCTTCTAAACCTGTATTTCTTTCTTCTTTCCCTTTTTATACCTGGGAAGTTGTCTCAATTTAACGTTGCTATTACTTCTTATCTGTCAACAATATTTTTTCATCTGCAAGCATTTTTTTCCCTAAGACTTAATGTACTTCCTTCTTTAACCACACAGGCTATCCTGACTCTACATATAAGCCTTGACCTACCCTAATTTCCTTATCCCTCTGGGATGAATTCTTGTACTTTATTTTCTATCTTTCATCGCTCTGCTAGCATGCCCACGGCTGTTGCTGTAGGAAGGGAGTGCAGTTTGCTTTTCCACGTGCAGAAGCGCTCGCTATAGAATGTATTTATGGTCTGTCCGCCACTCAGCTCACTCCGAGAAAAGAGCTGTTAATACAAGTGCCACGATGACATAATTTCTTATAGCATCCTTCCACTCTTACGATGATGAAACTCACTTCCTGCACTCCCGCCCCGCCTAGAGGGAAACTTTACAGTGATTCCAGCACAGGCAAGCTTTTCGTTTATATACTGCACATTTGTTGATACTCTACGGTTTCTCAAAGTTGTCTTTTCACCTTGTTTCCGTCAGAGAGGAGTGTAAAGGGCTGTAGCCCCAGGACCAGGCTGAGCACGCAAGTGGGGTCCACAGCTGCTTTTCCGCGGAGCAGAGACCCCACCCCAGCCTCCAGATCCCAAGGTGCCCTCCGACGTGGGTTCCTAGCCCTTCCTACACTCGTTAATCTGAGGCTAATTCGCTTGAGGAGTACCCACAATTTTCAGACATCTGTTCTTCATAACCCTAAGACCCAAGACAGACCCCTTTCTCTCTACCCTGCTTTATTCCTAGGAAGGGGCAGGCCGCTGACTCATCTTGTCAGTACTAGACACGGGCTGCGGGACTCCCCTCGGCTGGGCCACCTTCCCGCCTCTGTGGCCCGGGCTCGAGAAGGCACCAGGAGGCACACCGCCTTTGTTTTCGTAAAGTACGCGCACCGGTCTCAAGACGGGGTGGGAAATGCCACTCGAATGCACAGCCCGGCTTTTCGTGGCTCGATTTCGCTCCTTCACTCTCATTTCCTGTTTCTCGGCCTCTCCCTGGTTTCTCGTCCCACCCCACTTCATGCCAGAGTAAAGCAAATGTTTCTCTGCTGGTACAAACTTCCCCTCCCCGGCCACCTCGCCGCCGGGCGGGTTCCCACGAGGGCGGGCTTCGGTGCTCAGGCGCGGCGCGCTCACCTAGGTAGGCGAGAGAACGGCTCCCGCGGCGCCGACAGCCACGACCGCCCGCCCGGCCCCACTCCCCCGGCTCGCCCGGCCGCTTCCGCCCCATTGGCACGGCGCCGACCCCGCGCCCTCCGAGCCGCAGCGGGAACTGCCGGCCGCCTCCTCCCTCTCCCGCCCCAGAATCCCGCGGATCCGCTCCCCGGGGCGCAGAGGCGGGGCGGGCGGGGCTGCCGGGGAAGGCGTCAAGGACTCGGCCCTCTGCTGTCCGCTTCTTTGGGGTCCGCTCCGGGGCGCGGGGCAGGATTACTTGCTCCGCGGCCCCTAGGTTTTGGCAGGACTCCGTACCTCCCGCCGCCCTCTCCCCCGCCCCTCCCGCAAGTTTGCCTTCTTTCCCAGAGCCTTTCTCCCCAGGCCGCGAACGAGGCACCCGTCTCCGTCTCTCCCCCATCCATCCCGCCAAGGTGAAGCGCAGGGAGGGAGGGAGCCACCGCCTCGTCCCAACGTGCGTCGCTCCGGGACCCAAACAATGACTCCCTTTTCCGGCTCGCCCAGCGCTTCAGCCGCCCCACCCTGGCGCCCCGGGCACCGCCCGCGGGGCTGCCCCTGTCGGACCCCATTGTTGCCCAATGCGGGGGATGCCCGGCGCTCAGAGGCGGTCCCTGCGAGCGGCAGCCGCCGCCAGCCCCGCAGCCCCAGCCGGCCGCCCGAGCCGACTCCGCCCACACCTTTCCAAGTTAGCTGGCGGGTGAGCCGCGGGGACCGCTCGGGCGCCCGGCCTCCGCCTGCACGCCCCCACCCGGGCGCGAGCGGGGAGAAGGCGGGGGCCGAGCAGCGGGCTCCGCGCTTTATTTGTCTCCGAATACTCTTCCTAAGGCTGCCGTGCGCGCTGTGACACAAAAGAGGGGACTTTCTCGCGGCTCAGCGCGAGTCCTCGCCGGGCGAGTTACAATCCCGGGGTTCCTCCCTCCGCAAGCCCCCCGCAGGCCCCCCTCGGCCGGCGGCTCCCAAAGCTCCGGTGGCCATGTGTAGGTTATTTTGGGCGCCGCAGCAAGGTGGTGCAGGTGAAAGGGAAGCGCGGCCGAGGCCAGAGGCCGGGGGGCGGGGGCAGGGGTGGGGCGGGGTGGGGCGGGGTGGAGGCTCCACGGACCCACCCCCCAGCCCGGCGGCCCGGGCGGGGAGGCGAGGGCTGGGCAGTGGGTGTTGCCTTCTACCTCTGCGAGCGGGGAGGGGTTAGTTTCCCACAGGGGATTTCAACCATCACACTCAGAGCCCGCCTCCTAATCCTCGGGCGGAGCGGCTCGGGGGCCCCATTTTATGGCAATAAAGCGACTTAGCGCCTGCTGAGCGAGCCCCTCCCCGCCGCCGCCCCCGCCCTTGGCCCCACCCCGGGGCTCGCCTGCAGCGGCGGGGCTTTGTTTCTGGGGAGGAGGACCAGGAGCTCTTTTGTTTGGGGGTTTCTTGTTTTCACCCCCACCTCCAGCCCCACCCTACTCCACCCTCCCTCGCCTCTCCGGTTTCCTGAGCTGTGGGCTGCGAAGCTGAAGCGGCGTCTTGCAACCCCCTCGGCTGGGCCCCGGGGTAATTCGATGCGGGCCTGGCTAGGCTCCCCGCGCTAGACCCGGGCTCGCGTCTCGGCAGCCTCCACCCACCGGCCCACCCTACATTTAGCGCATCATGTGATCCGGGTAAGTGATTTGCAAGTACAACAGTTCCCTGGGTTGCCCCCCATTCATTTCCTGAGAACTGCAGAGAGCCGCTGAGAGGCTCTGCGTGTGCGTGTGCGCGGGTGACGCCGTGTGTGTGCGAGAGTGAGTGTGTGCGCGCGCGCGCGCGCGTGTGTGTGTGTGTGTGTGTGAGAGAGAGAGAGAGAGAAAGGGAAAGAGAGACAGGGGGACTCTGTGTGAGGGAAAGAAAACATTTTCTCCTGCTCTGCAGCTTCTGTTCAGGTCTGTGCCGATTCCGTTTCTTATCAAAATAAACAACCCCCTCCGTTTTTTTTTTTTTTTTTGCCATCCCCAATCAGACCGTATTCTCTTTACATGTTTTATTTTCCTTCTGTCATCTGCTCAAGTTAAATCATTTTGGTTGGTCTGTGTTCTTAACGGGGGAAAGTGTTGGGAAGAGGGAGGGGGCCGAGAAAGGGCGATGCTGTTGCAAAGCAAGTTGCGTCGGTTGGATTCGTGGAGAAGAAAGGTTTCTTTCTCCGTTCCCCTAAATTTTTTTTTAAAAGAACTTAACAAGTAACATGAATTAAGCCAATGTTTCTCTACCCCTAGTGGAATTGTTGGTTGTAATGTTTGCCTGACAGTTGCCAAGGATGAGAAATAAAACCCTAGGGTTGAATGGGGGGGGGGTCGTGGAAGTAGTTGGCCCCCAGGAATAGAGCCGTGTGGATGAATAGCTGCCGCACCGGAGACGTGTGGTCCCTGTGTGCGCTGGACAGAGCGGAGGAGAAGGGGTTAAGGCAGAGATGACACTGCTGGCATGAATAGTGGTCCTGGTGCTACATTCATTATTGTCTCTGGCCGTAATGATGTTTAACTGTCACTTGCTACGACGCCTGGTCCATGGAAGTAGCCAGGGGCTGGCTTGTGGCTGTTATTTGCAATTACGGGGGACCTGGCCGGAGTTGGCAAGGGGCAACTTTGCACGTCCACCCCGGCCGGGAACCCGCAGAGTCGGCCTGGGAGCCTCTTCTTGCCTTAGAAGCTCGCTCTGAGGGCTCGGACTTGACCTCCGCGACATTAGTTGGTGTTCACGTTAGATGCTCCCCTATGGGGAGGATCAATCCTGTTTTTGTTGGGTAGAGAACTGCCTACTAGAACTTTGAAAACTTTTATCTTTGGGGAAAAGGGTGGGGTGCACTCAACAGTTTTGTTTCGCAGTGCATTTGAAGCAAATGCTTGGAAAAAGTACCAATTCCTTTGTTATATGCCCTGCAGCTTCCCAACCCCCTTCACCCTGCGCTTCGAGTTTTGCATACTTTAATAGTAATAGTCTTAATTCAGCTGATAGAAGCTGACTGTGTTGAGTTAAAGGGTATTAATACAGCGGAATGTGTAATCTGGATAAACAGTTTGTGTAGTTAATATTGTCAGCCCTCTAATTTAACTATACAGATGGCTTGAGTATCGTTCTGTATGTATCGTTTTAGATAATTCTACTGGCTAATAGAATTCTCCGCCAAGCACTCGCATATTTTGTTTTAAATGTGCGTAAATGTTCTCTCAGTTTCCCTGCAACACCAGGGAGATGAGCAACTCTATTTACATTTAGTGCATGTGCATCTAGTTGCTTCTGTAGACATCTGCCAATCAGATCCACGTCATTTTGCAAATCCACCTAGACGCCTCCATGTCCTTTTCCTACTGGATGACAGAGTTGTTTGGCTAAGTAAATGCTTTGAAATAAATTTGGTGGCTTTTAGCAAGCAGCAGCCTTGAATGGGAAGAGGAGTGGTCACTTTGAGGAGTGGCTGTGTGCCATCTTCTAAGAAACTAGAATTGACATTTAATTAACAGTGAACTTCCCTCCCCTAGAAGAAAAGCCTGCTTGTGCTCTTCACATACCTCATTCACATGTTTATATATTTTTAAATATTTAAATTAAATAGAAATTGGTTATGTTAAAGGGAATGTCTTTAAGCTAGAAAATTTTGAACTATAGAGGCTTAGTAGAAATAAGATGTGGAAGGACAAATATTTCAGTTGCTTAAGTTGTATCTTTATTGCTGCAGACTGGTCAGTCTTGACACCAGCCTGAGTATATTAAGCTGTTTTGAGTTGGGGAGGGAGCGTTTTGAGCAAACACGAATTGGCAGAAATTTGTAGTTTATTTAGAAAAGAGGCTTATTATTCTATCATCTGGTAACTACTATAAAATTTTTCACATAAAATTTTCATGATTTATAAACTAAAACCATGTAACCAAGAGAGCTATGTTAGGTTAAACAAAACATCCTTGAGAGGTTTCTGTTTATTTTTGAAGTCTTTCAGTTATTTATCTACTACTTAGTAATGCAGTCAGCTAAACTTTATTGTGGAATGCTTTTCATTACCGTTTATTGAATAATAATTGTGCTCATGAGCCCTTAGTAATTTTTTCCCCTAGAAAGTTCTTTTTCAAGAAAAGAATGTCATTTGGGAGGAAATAGTCCTGGTATTGCATTTGAGACCTTGACCTTAGCAACTCTTGGCTGGTGGTTGTTTACTACAGCTGCAGCCTATGTGTGTACTGAAAGGGAAGGGACTGCAAACACCAGTATGTTCACTCTCCCTGGGCCAAGAGAGAACAAATCAGGATGTCTGAAGTTCATTCTCAGAGCATTACAGGCTTGTAATATCCATAGTGTTCAGTGTTCTGGTCGTGTAAAAATATGTATACATGTTGCTCACCAATTTTTTTTTTTTATCCCAGCCTCTTGTGAAGGGAAATTATGTACTTTAACAGCCTCAGAATGAGTTTTAGATGTTACAGTATATCACAAAGCAGGCTATTATCAACTTAATGAAATAATTTGGTCTTAAATACAGGTGTGTTTTATTTGGGCCAAGACCACACAAATGCTTAGGCCTCTAGGCCTATACTGAGAGCATTTTGAACTCAAGCCAGTGTTGGTTAATCTAGAGTTTTGAGTAACCTTTCCCAGTGAGATGATATTGTTAAATATTGAACATATAAAAGTCCTGGACTTTTTTCCATCATACAGAATGGAAAGCATAAAAATTTCATTTTTATGTAAATTAAATAAGTCACATTAAATTGCGGTGTCAATTGGTTTTTCTTGTGAGAAATCTTAGAATGTCAAGTTCATAAATCTGACTGTAGGTAGTTTATGTATTAATACCAATACTTATATAAAAGTAGTGATGGTGATGGCACAAATTTACTTGAAAAAAAATTTTTTTTGGTAAATAAATATACCCACTTGTGATTGGCTGTTGATTAATGAACAAGCTAAAAGTCCCCAAACTGTTATTCATTGTTACCTTTTTGTTTAGAAAATGACTTTCATTTTTTGTAAATAATTTCCGAAGTACATTGTAGTTATTTATCTCTGACCTACATTTTGAAAATACCATATGATAGTGGACTGGAAAAATCTATATTTTTGCCCAGTGTTTGTTTATTTTTGTTTCTAAATTCAAACTTTTTCATTTTTTAGCCTGCAAGTGAAGCACAGCTTTCAACTTTCAAGTGTGTGCAAAATGTAAGGGTAAAAATATTAAAATTAAATCACTGGCAACACCCTATAACCACAAACTTAACTCATCTACCACAACCACTCCTCCCAAAAGCAAAATGCAAGTAAATAGATGGGCCTTGCCCTGTGCCCCAAAGGTCAGCACCCTTAGGCTGTGTTAGATCCCTTGAGTTTCTGGATCCCAGACCCAGCTAGAGCCCTGACTAACTGCCTGCAAATGACCAGAATTCATTTTCAGGGCCTGGGCCTGCCACACCCTATCTTATGTCAGCTATTGAGTTTTTGTGGTAGAGAACACCTGGTGTGGATTAAATGGTTCCTTTCTCTATATATTCTCAGTAATTATGTTACAAAAGGATTTTTTGGTTGTTGGGGTGTTGTTGTAGTGGCTACTTCAGTAGTCACATTGCTCCATAAAAATTTGTTTTGATCAGCAGTGGATTATAGGATCTTTACCCAAAGAATTCTACTCTGGTATGGTCTTTCTTCCTGTCTTTTTAAAAATTTTTATATTTAATGTCATATTTCTCTTTTGTTGCTCATCTCCTGGTCTGTATTTTTGAATATTTCTTAGTGTAATAATTCAGCTGGTCTAGGTATACAAGTAGTGGCAGAAAGCTCTTGCTGTTATTTTGCTGCATGGAAGGTGAGAGGGAAAAAAATCAGCTTTGGGACGGTTTTCCTCCTGTCAAAGGCTGTGGAAGCTGCTGTGATTGCTGGTGTCTGGCTTTGGCAGTCAGGAATTGTGTCCCAAGTATGACACGCACGATGCTTTTCACTATATATGGCTTTTCACAGTAATTCCCAAAGTGATGTGTACGTATACTGTTGGCACTCTGTATCCATGGGTTGTGCATTGGTGGAGTCAACCAATCATGGATATAGAAAATATTTGGGGAAGAAATGATAAAAGTAATACAAGAATACTAACATAAATAAAATAGTATATAGCACCTATTTGGATATAATTTACATTGTAGTGGGTATTATAAGTAATCTTAAGATGATGTAAAGCATATGGGAGGATGTGTACAGATTATATTTAAATACTACATAATTTTTATAAAAGACTCAAGCATTTTTGGATTTTGATACCTGCCAAGGGAGAGGAGTGGGAATCTATCCCACAATGAGGGATGACTGTATATTATATATGATTATTTTGTATCTGTGCATATGTATATAGTATTTATGCATGTGTGGCTTATACATACTGCATACATTTTATGACCATGAAATATAGTAAATAGCCGCACACACATGTGTTTAAAAAAGATGGAAACAGGGCTGTTTTTTCCTCAAATTCTGTGTTTAGTAATACTGTGCTTTGAGATTAATAAACTAACTCATAACAAAACATTGAGAACAACCCTGCCACAAACAAAACAAACATAAATGGCAAACAAATAAGTTATTATTAAAAAAAAAAAAAAAAAAAAAAAGGGAAACCTTTCTTCATAATCAGTGACCCCTAAGATTTTACATCTGGAATCAGAACTAATTTCAGCGGCAGAAACGTCTCCATTTAAATTTGGCTCTCTTGGTTACTAACTCAGGACAAACTTGGTCAAATTTCTTAACCTCTCTTAGTCTATAAAATGAGAAAAATAATGTGTAGTTCACAGGGCTGTGGTGAGGGTTAAATGAGGTAATGGGGCTAAATCAGTTTGTAAAACTATGAAGAACTAGTGTGGCAGCTAATTTGACCAGAAAGTCCCTTCCTCCAAACCTTTCCACCCCTTGCCAAAAGGGGTGAACTTTCTAGCTTCTCAAAGTGAGTGTATAAATTACACTTATGGAGAAGGAATTTCCGAGTGTGGGTAGAAAACTTCTGGCAGTCAAAGGTCACGAATTCCATTCCTGTCTCACCAGAGATTTGCTCTACAACCTTGAGAAAGTCACCCTTAAAAGTTTCAGTGCAGCTAGCATAAAAGTTAGTGACATAATGCAGGTGATGTATCCAAGCTTTTCAAAAGAAATACTACTTACGGACATAAAATTACTGTTCAGGTGATCGTTTATAGAAAATTGAAAATAAAGATCAACAATGATTAGAGATTGAAAACCTGCAGGCTTTTTCTTTAATGAGTCCACTGAAGCCTCCATCAAGGCATCATTAAAAATGCCCTTAACATTCTTTATGGAATCATTACATTTGTGAAGTTGTACTATAATTTCAAACAGTATATTGAACTGCAAATCCTCAGTTAAGCCAAGATTCTGTTGATAAAGCCGTCTCATTTATGGCTGAAAAGATTCTTGGTTAGATGAAAACGTTGCAGCACAACATGTGTTTTCTTAAGTACATTGTATAAAGTACAGGATAAAGATGATGGGGATCTTACTGGTTATTTGTAAATTTGTTGAACCCGTGGTTATAGTCATACTTCTATAATTTTTCCCTATCTACATTGTCCGCAGTTAAAAAATACAAAACATTTTTTTTCTTTTACGCTCTGCCTATATATTCTCCTAAGAGCAAAGAAATAAGACTCAAACTAGCTCTTCAGTATATTACAAGTACATCTTGCCTGACTCCTGTTCATGTTACAACGGTCACTGTAAACAGCAATATCACTTTTTGTGGGCCTCTTTGATCATTGTCTGCTTTAAGAATACCCTGTGTGCTGGTCTGTAGTCTCTGGTCCCTAGGACACTGGTATTCCGTCTGGGGTTAATTGCTCATTATTTTGCTTTGTTGTCCGGGTAATAAGTCCCTTGAGAGCAGGAAATAAATCTTCTTAGTTATTTTACTGGCATCTAACACAGAGCCTAACACAGTGTCTGATACATGGTAAGTGCTAAAATACATACTGAAGGAACGAATTGGGGAATAGTGACAATAAAGCTCATGTGGTTGTCTTTTTAGTAGCACGATGCCACTATCCTGGTCTTTTCCTACCTGAGCCATCCGTCGCTACCTAAATACATTCAGCTCTACTAGACATTCCTCAATTCACTGCATTTTTCTGAAAACGTTTTTTTTCTTCTTGCAAAAAGAAGCCTTGTAGTGTAGCAAGGTTAAACAGTACTGCATGTGAAACATCAAATTACCCAGTTTTAAGTTTCGTCTTAACTGGGCAAGTTAATTCTCCAATTCTCAGTTTACTTACTGGTAAATATAAAACAAAAACAAATCTCAGTAATTTCAGCATGGCAGAATCTTTTTGAAGATTAGCAAAAAAACTAACATTTTTGAAGATTTGAAAAGCATCTTGTGTAGCACTTAGTACATGTTTAGCGTTCAGTGAGAAATGATCTGCCCCAGTATATTGATGCCTCTCGTAAAAGCAGTTCAGAATAAATAGTAGCTACAAAATAAAATAGCTCCTCTATTGTTGCAGCCACTGTAATACACGAGTTAGGCGGTGGGCTTTTTACATGTTAGCTTATTTAATAAACTGGTACTAGGGCTTTCGCTTTTTGTATAGTTGACTTTCAAATAACTGGCATGTGGAATGCTGTATGTGGTGGCCTGTGAAGTGCCTCTTACATACTGGATTTTGACTTATGAATGTCATTTGATGAATGCTTTTTTTGAGCTCTTCTGTTGCTTTCTTTCCAAGTTAACACTTCCCCAACCCCTGCTGTGCTTTGACTTTGCCACTTTTGGCAATAATTTCAACAATTATTTGAAATTTTTATTGCTTTTGACCTTATTTTAACAAGATGGAGAAAAAAAAGAGAAAATGAAAGCGGTGCTTTTAGTTATGAGAAGCAGGGTTTATTATCTTGATAATACAATTAAGACAATCATCACTAGCTGGGTTGAAAGTGGTGACTTTTTATTGAAAGTGCTTATTGGAGTTAACCTGAATTATGAAAAATAATGAAATTACAGAACATACAAAATACTATACAGATATTTTTAATGACTATTTAATAGATTGTATATAATTGCAGATTATGTAATTTCCCTATTCCCTGTGGGAATGGGTCCTTTGAAATATGAGGGTGGTCCTTTGACTTTTATATATTTGAGTCTTACGTGACTTTACAACGAGTGTATAATATATAAAATTATGAGATTCCATCCTTTATTTAATAACTAGTGATAATTATCCTAGAATATGATACATATATTTGTATCATGCAAAATATACCAAATATTACATCGTATAGTAGATATATATTACATATACTACTTGTATTATAGACTGTATTATATTATGATTTCTATGTTATTATATATACTATGTATTATGATTTCCATTTTATAGATGTAAAAATTGATTTTCAGCAAAGTTAAGTAATGCAATCATGGTCAATAGCTTAAAGTACCAGTAGATACTTGAACCCTAGAAAACTCCCTGAACTTACCTCTTGTATTACTCTTGTCTTCCTTAACATTAAATAGAATAATCCAGAGTTAATTGTAGTGTACAATAGATCAAAAGTGGGAGTATTATACAAATAAATGCTGTAGAGGCTGTATTATTTATAGTAGATTATATTGACATATTACATTTGCCAGAATACATTTACTAGAATACATTCACTACAATGTTTACTTCAATACAGAAGCCAATACTTTGCTAATATGTATAATAAAACAAATTATGAAACTTCATCTAAAAAATTATTTTAGAAGGAAACAGCAACAGATGTTCACAACAGTGGTAATGGTGGACTGATAAATTCTGGATAGTACCCATTCTGCTATTGGATAAAGTTATAAAGTTTGGGACATTTTAATAAAAGTAATAAAGATGTTATTTCTATTAAATGCTTCACTTACCCATTTGACTTATACATATTTAGCTCCTACTGTGTATGTGGACCCATATACAAAAATGAGTAGGACTTTATCATTAATGAGCTAAAAATCAAGAAGGGGAGGTAAAGCTTATGTGGAAAGTGGTAGAATAATTCTCATAAATGGAACAAGTGCTGTAAGTTGTTTCAACAAAGTGTGTGGGGAAGAATTGCTTCTATCCAGAAAATTAAGGTTTTAGGTTTTAGTAGATAGGGAGCAAAAGTCCTTCCTGGAAAAAGTTTCCTGGTTTTTTTTTTTTTTTTTTGGCAGGTTTTTGGCCCGGGACTGGGTTTGAACCCGCCCCCGATGCTATATGGGGCTGGTGCCCAACTCCTTTTAGCCACAGGCATGGCCTGAACTTTCCTTTTTTTATTGAAAAGAAAATGCAAACCTACTAATGGACTAATGCAAATTAAAAACCCATTTTGGCAGCTGTAGTGATTTCCTACCAACTTTTTCTGTTATCTTTTAGAGTTGACGGCTTTTTGGTGTTTTGTCAAACTTTTATCATGTGCTGTATCACCAGAAAATTTTCTTTTCTAGAAATAAATCCTAAAATGTACTTGGCCAGTAGGTCATACAGTGCTGTAATGAGTTTGGAGAAGGTTTATTTGGGCTATGAAAGCAACTGAATACAATTTTTTAAAATGCATTTT
Source organism: Loris lydekkerianus (assembly GCA_963574355.1). Classification (NCBI taxonomy): domain Eukaryota; kingdom Metazoa; phylum Chordata; class Mammalia; order Primates; family Lorisidae; genus Loris; species Loris lydekkerianus. The sequence continues at coordinate 9,828 of CAUYPK010005349.1, read as the reverse complement.
ACATGCGATCTAATGAAATTCTTTCGTATCGTTGAAGGGATCCAGTGTACTTTTATATAGTAGCAATCTTAGCCTTCACAAAAAACTTTTAAATAATGAGAATATTATTTAAATATTAAATTTCATATTTATGTTACATTAAAATATTTTAATATTAATGAACAGAAATAAGAATATTTTTAATGATCAGTGCAATGGAAGGAAAAACTTGAAAACAAATTTTATTGAGGATCCCAATCAGTTGCAATTATCAGAGGTGTTGCTTGAAGGGATATTTATAGAGAAACTTTAGGTGGGTACTTCAAGGGTAACTTCCTTTGAAATGTGCTTCTGCTTTATGTATAAATACAAGTAACTTTAGCAAACACGTAAAATATTTCATTGAAAGAGGTAACAAGAAAGAAATGAACTCAATGAGTCTATAGAAGGCATTAAGAGAATTCTTATTTTATACCAGTCTATTGAATGTGTAAGATTATCCACAGCTTCAGGCTGAAGTAGTGACTTTCTGTTTCATTTGTAAGTAACTTGGCAATTAAGACAGTATAGAACATTTAAAGTATAGGCTTAGTTGTTGGTCTTAGTTTCGTCATAACAGTCCTGTAAGGTGGATTAGACACGTTACCTGTTATTAAAGTCAAGAGAAAGCGAACTAACTAGAAAGTGGCAAAGTCACAACTGGAATTCTGATTGCCAATACCTGTGAAATAGTTTCTTTCCATTTAGTACCACTGTTGTCTTCCTAACTTTCATTTAGTTTCAATAAGCCAAAATTTTGATAAGTCCACATTGCCCAAAAGAGATGTCACCTTCTAGTGTCTAGCGCATATGAAATGCTCAGTCACTATCAGATGAATACTTATCTTCTTCCAAAATGCACTTTAAGAAGGCTTATAAAGGCTCAGCACCCGTAGCACAGTGGTTTCAGCGCCAGCCACATGCACTGAGGCTAGCGGGTTCAAGCCTGGCCTAGGCCAGCGAAACAACAATGACCGCTGCAACAAGAAAATAGCCAGGTTTTGTGGCAGGTGCCTGTAGTCCCAGCTACTTGGGAAGCTGAGGCAAGAGAATTGCTTAAGCCCAAGAGTTTGAGGTTGCTATGAGCTCTGATGCTACAGCATTCTACACAGGGCGACATTGTAAGACTCTGTCTCTCACCCTTGCCCCCCCCCCCCAAGAATGCTTAAAAAAACTCCATGTATAACAGCCCAGAGAGATCAACCCAGTCAGTCCTGAACAAGATTGTGCAGTTGGAGGCATCCATACTGTTCAAAGAAAGTTAGGGAGATGGCTCATGTACTTACAGTTACGCAATTATAAGTTCAGACACTTATGTGCCAAGGCTTAGGCTAGGTGCTAAGAATACAAAGGTTAAAAAAAACATGGGCTTTGTCCTAAAAGTATAGGCAGGTCAAAGGAGAAGCAGGGTGGTATTCCTAATCATTTAAAAAAAGAAAAAAGACGCAGAATAAAGGAGGAAGAGCTAGATTAGTATAGGCTGGTTTAGTTTATTTTCTTCATTAGATCTTTACCTAAAAAATACCCTAAATATTTTTAGATGTATCCTTTAGTTTCTTTTAAGTACTTCTAATCTTATCAGAAAATCTTTCTCTATTTAAGCATGTAGTTTTATAAGTTTTTATTTCAAAAACTGTTAGTACATTTATTGTATAATACATGAAATCTGATAAATTGTAAAGCTATTGTGTCTTTTAGTGTTTCCAGCCAACTCATAGGTAGGAGGTGTTTATGACACTTAAATGTGAATTCACTTTTGTTGCTATGACACTAGCTTTTCTGAGAAACATAACTGAAGATCTATTGGAAGTAAACTTTGTTTTGCAGAAATAGTCATAGTATTTGCACATACATCTTTCTGATTAAAGTAAATATACTTGTACGGAGACTTTAAATTCATTTTGTAGTGAACTACTTTTCTTTACTTAGCTCCTCTTCTTCCTCTAGACAACAGTGTCATTCTGTTTGTCTAAGATAACCCACGTTGTCAGCACTATTATATGTCCTTTTGTATTTTTCTCCATGTTCATGAACATACATACACATAAAGTTTTTTTGATCACTGCTTATAAAAATGGAATATGTCTTTTGAAACTCCTGTTCCATTTTTTTTTTCCCCATTCGGTACTGCCTAAGGGAAATCCTTCTACCCACCTGCTATAGCTCTAATCCACTAAAAAACTTGTTGTATGGTATTTCAGGGTATGGTTTCTCCATAGTCTGCTCAATCATTCATTTATTAATGGGTGATACCGTGTTTCTCGTTTCTGGCACTGAAACCAATGTTGTAATAAATATCTTTATAGCCGTACCCTGACAGACCTAAAGTAAGGAATAGATAGAGTCCCAGAGATAGGATTATCTCTTCAAAATGTACGTGGGATTTTAGTTTTCATAAATGTCACCACATTGCTTTAAAAAGAATAGAGGACAGTTCACATTTTAGTAGTAATGCAGGTAAATACTCCTTCCTGAATCTCCATCAGTAATAGTTGACGTTTTCCCTGTGTGATAGTTGTATAGTGATATGTCATCGTTACGTTAATAACAGGTATCTCCTGATTGCTAGTGATTTTGAACATATTTTCCTATGTTTATAGGCAAATTGGAATTTTTCTAAGAATTGCCCTTTCATTGTCCAATTTTAAAGTATGCCTGTTGTCATGCTGTGGGAATTCTTTATGTATTATTTCCACTAACCATCTGTCTGACATCTGCATTGCAAATCTTGCCTGTTCAAGGGGTATCTTTTGATATATAACAGTTTACAATTTTATATAATTATCTCTTTTTTTTTTTTGCTTGGTGTTCTACTTTGTTTAAATTTTTCTCCATTGATAAATGTAATCTCCTATACCTAGATTTTATTTTTCCCCCCATTTGGTCTTATCTTTAATCCATTTGGAACTTTTGTGTATAAGAGAGGTGGTCCACTTTTACTTACTTTTGAGATGTAATAGCCATACTGTTGTATCAACACCATTTTTGAGGCAATCTGTCCTTTTCCTATTTCCTTATTTCACATTTGTCATTATCTTACAGTTTCATGTATCTTACAGTACCTGATACTTTTTTTTATAATTTTCTCAGGTATTCTCAGACATGTAACTAACATTGATTTGTAAGAAACATTTTATCCATGTTCACATTTCTTTCCCCTGGGCAAAAACCCCATAAAATCCCTGTTTTTTGTTGGGATTCTAAATAGGATCACATTAAATTTTACATAATGCTGGGATAATTAATATTTTAATGTTATTTGTAGTACATCATATTGTCTCAATTTAAGATGTGGCTATTTTTCCATTTGCTCATATCTTATTTTTTGTATTTCAAAAATATTTTCATATTTTTTTATAGAGGTCATTTTGCCTTAAATTTATTTCTAAGTAGTTTATAGGTTTTTGGCCGTTTTCTTTTTATAAATTTCAGATTAACACAAGGGTATAATACGTTACCGTATTTGTGTTTGCTGGGTAAGGTTCGTGTTCCTCACCTAGGAGGTGTGCCGTGTACCCTTCCTTACACTGTGCCCATTAGATGGAAGCACACCAATCCCTCTCCTTCCTCCCCTCTCCTTCCTCCCGCTTCCCCTCTCCCCCCAACTTGAATTAAATTGAGTTTTTCTCTTGTGTGGGCGTGTATCATTTCATCTACTGGCTTCATATTAGTATTGAATAAATTGGATACTTGGTTTCCCTTTATTGCGATACTTTACTAAAGAGAATGTTCTCTAACTATCAAGGTTAATACAGAAGATGTAAAGTCTCCATCTTTCTTTATGGCTGAATAGTATTGTTGGCATATGTATACCACAGTTTACCCATTCGTGGGTTGATGGGCACTTGGCTGTTTTCTATCTATTGAAATAATAGTTTTTTGTTTTTTTTTTTCTTAGTCTGTGTATATAGTGAATTGCCTGAATTGATTTTCAAATGTATCGGAATTGTATTGCTTATATAAATCATAGTTGGTCTTGATGTATTATTTTATTATCTATAGCTGGATTTGATTTTCTGATATTTTGTTAAGAATTTTCTTTTTCAATAGGACATAATGGTCAGTAGATTTTCCCTTTTCTTTTGATGTCTTTGATTTTGGTTTTAGGGTATGACTAGACTCATGAGTAGGGAAGTTTTTATCCTTTTCTACTTTTTATGTAGAACTGGTACTATTTCTAATATGGAAGTATGAGACAATTCACCAGAGAATCCATCTGGGTTTAGATGCTTTTTTTTCTTTTTAGAGAGATTTTAAATCATAAATTTTATTTACTTAACAGATACAGTAATATGTGGATTATATACTATATAGATTATGTATTTCTTTTTGAGAATTTTGTTTATATTTTTGAAGGAATCTAGATCTTTAATCTCAGTTTTTGAATTTATTGATATGAAGTTGGTCACATTGCCTCTTTTAATGTTTGTAGGACGTGTAGTGGTATCTTTTTTATCTTATTGAAGTTGGTGACTTGTTATTACTTTCTTTTTCTCTCTTTGCTCTTTATTTATTTGAGACAGTCTCACTTTGTTGCCTAGAGTAGAGTGCTGTGGCCTCAGCACTCACAGCAACCTCAGACTCCTGGATTCAGGTGGTCCTCCTGCCTCAGCCTCCTGAGTAGGTGGGTCTATAGGCTACAGGCACCTGCCACAATATCCGGCTAATATTTCTATTTTTTAGTGGAGCAGGGTCTTGGCTCTTGCTTGTTTCCAATTCCAGAGCTCAAGGGCTCCTCTGCCCTTGGCCTCTAGAGTTCTAGGATTACAGGTGTTAGCCATTGTACATGGCCTACTTTTCTCTTTTTATCTTAATCAGGCTAGCTAGAAGCTTAACAGTTTCATTAATGTTTTGAAATAGGTTTTAATTTCATAGACTTTTTTTCATATTTTCTGTTTTCTATTATAATTCATTGATTCCTAGTCTTTATTATTTCCTTCCTTTTGTCATAGGTTTAATTGTTATTTTTCCAGTTTAAGATGGAAGCTTAGACTATGGAGACCATTCTTTTTTTTAATATGAGGATTTAATGCTATAATTTTTTTTTTTTTGTTGTTGTTGTTGTTGAGACCGAGTCTCGCTTTGTCAACTTGGGCAGAGTGCTGTTGTGTCCTAGTTCATAGCAACCTCAAACTCTTATAAGCGATCCTCTTGCCTTAGCCTCCCAAGTAACTGGGACTACAGGTGCCCCCCACTATGCTGTGCTATTTTGAGAGAGTCTCACTTTTTGCTCAGGCTGGTCTTGGACTCCTGAGCTCAAGAGATACACCTGCTTTGGCTTCCCAGAATGCTAGGGTCACAGGAGTGAGCCACTGTGCCCAGCCTTAATGCTATAAATTTTACTCTGGGAGCTATTTTTAGTTTTCATTCAGTTCAACAATGTTCTAATTTCTTTTGTAATTTCTTTTTTGACCCTGGATTATTTAGAATTATGTTGTTTAATATTCATATATTTGGAGAGGTTGCTGATATCTTTCTGTTAGTGATTTCCAGTTGAATTCATTTTTCTGAGATTTGTTTTATAAACCAGAATATGGTTTACTATGTTGAATGCTACAAGAACAATTGGAAACAACATATCTTGTCATTGTTGAGTGGAACATTTTATAAATATATCAATTAGGGCAAATTGGTTAATAATGTTCTTGTGTTCTGTATTGTTACTTTTTTTTTTTTTTCTGCTTGCTCTGTCACTTATTGGGAGAGGAGGGTTTAAGTATTAAAATAACAGTTGTGGATTTCTCTAATTCTCTTTTCAGTTTGACAGTTTTGAAGCTCTGTCAGGTCTGTGTGCATTTAGGATTGTTTTCTTGGTGAATTGACCTCTTTATTGCTTTTATTTATCTTTTCCTCTTGTAGAAAATCCACAGTTGGTTGTTGCTTTTTAAAATCCAATCTTACCATCTCCAACTTTTATTTGGAGTGTTTTGGCCATTTCTATGAAGAATAATTTTTATATGATTGTGTTTATAACTTGCTGTTTCTTTTCTTTTTGTCTCATTCAGTTCTTTCTTATTTTCCTGTTTCTTACTTTCTTCAGGCTTGATTTTTTTTTTTTTTTTTTTTTTAGCATTCTGTTTTACTTCCACCATTGGCTTATTAGTTAAAACTCTTAGTTTTATATTTCCAGTGATTATGCCAGGGTTTACAAAATACACTAAGAACTCATAAAGGGCCTTCAAATGATACTTCATGATGATATGACTTTATGGTGTCAGAATCTTACAACAGTACACTGCCATTTTTTCTTATTGTTTGTGCTATTTTTTTCATGTTTTACTTATACATGGTGTAGGCCATACATTTTTTAGCTATTATTTTTGCTTTAAGTTACCTCTAAATCAGGAATAAAAAAGTATTTAAAAATTTTTATTAACATTTTTTGCTCGTTCCAAGGTTTTTTTTTTTGTTTAGATATAAATTTCTATATAGTGTCATATTTATGTAAAGAGGCTTGGCACCATGGTTCACAGCTGTAATCCTAGCACATTGAGAGGCCAGGAATTTGAGACCAGCCTGAGGAAGAGTGACACCCTGTCTCTACAATAATAGAAAAATTAGCCTAGTGTGGTGCATGCCTATAATGTCAGCTATTGGGAGGGTGAGGTGGAAGGATCCCTTGAGCCTAGTATTTGCAGTGAGCTATGAGGATGGCACTGGGTAGCCCAGGTGCAGAGTGAGACCCTGTCTCAGAGAAAAACAAAAATTTATGTAAAGATATTTTTAAATTTCTTGTTGCAGTCTGCTGACAATGACTTTTCTCAGCTATTACTTGTCTGAACAAGTCTATTTGCTTTCTGAAATAATTTAGGTAGGTATTGAATTCTGGGCTGACAGATTTCCCCCCTTACTTTAAAGATGTTGCTCCATTTCCCTTTGGTTTACATAGTTCTGAAGAGACGTTTTTCGGCATCCTTTTCTTTGTTTCTCTGTATGTGATGTTTTTCTTTTTCTCTTTTGCTTTTAGTAGTTTAACTTCGGTTGTCAGCATTTTAACATGATGCACACAGGTGCCTTATTTTTTGTAATTATCCTGCTCTGGATCCCCTGAACTTCTTTACTGTAGTTTATTTTTCTTCACCCTCACAAATTTTCATCCATTACCTTTTCACACATTTCTTCTGCCCCCTTTCCACTCCTCTTCTCCTTTTGGACTGTCTTGACAAGTACATTAGACTGGTTGATATTGCTCCACAAACCTTGTATCCTCCAAACCTCGCCTCCATCTTTTCAGGTTTTAGTCTGAGTAGTTTTCGTCAATCTTGCCTCAGGTTTAGTAACTCTTCCTTCTTTGTCCAGTCTGTTGTAAGCTCAGTGAAAGAATTCCTCATCTTTGATGCAACGTTTTTTATATGACTTTTTAAAAATGTAAAATTTTTTATGTTTGTGCATGTTATCTTTTTATTCTATATTATTTTATGTTTCTTTTTTTCTTTTTATTTTTTTGAGACAGTCTCATTGTGTTGTCCTCGGTGGAGTGCTGTGGCATCGCAGCTCATAGCAGCCTCAAATTCTTGGGCTCAAGCGATTCTCTTGCCTCAGCCTCCCAAGTAGCTGGGACTACAGGCGCCCACCTCAACACCTGGCTATTTTTTGGTTGCAAGTTGTCATTGTTGTTCAGCAGGCCGGGTCTGGGCTCGAACCCGCCAGCTTTGGTGTATGTGGCTGTAGCCTCCTCACTGTGCTATAGGCACTGAGTCTAGATTACTTTGTGTTTCAATCAATTATAAATCTCAGTTTGATAGTTTCAATGTCTCTACTTCTCTGCAATCTCAGGGTCTTATTATGTTGACAGCTTTGTCCCTTGACAGTTTTTTTGTTTTTGTGTTTTTTTGTATAATTTTCGATAGTCTGACATGTATGAAAGAACAGTAGAGACTGAGATTATTATGCTAACAAGTGGACATGCCTTTTGTTCTGCAAAGTGTTAGTGTCTATGGGGAGGGGAGGTGAGTCAGTTTGGTCCGTAGATGTGCTGAGTTTTTGCTTTTGCTTTGCTGTTGCTGTTGAACTGTTACTTCAATGGAAACTTGAAGTTCCTCCAGGAATACATTGCTTTTCCTTGAGTTGTTCAAGAGACCTGGAGTGCTACAGAGTTTTTCTTCTCAATGTTCCTGTTATACCTCTACCTTTCAGCAAACTCTGAACTCTAGTGACACAAGGAGCTTTACTTCTCTCCCACCAGTAATCTGAGTAGGTTTGTGTGTGTGTGTTTGGGTGTGTGTGCGCGCACATCCTCAGGTATCATACCCCAGCAGTGATCTTAGGGCAAGTCCTATGCACCTAAGCCTGTGTTCGAACTTGTTGTGATTCCTTTCTCTTCTTTTGTAGCCAATCTCTACCTTAAGTGCAGGCTTTTGAGCAAATAACTTTTCTTTTGCTCCATCAATATGGCCAAACTTGTTTGTGTCACTTCAGGATTTTGGGCCCGAGTCCATTTCTTGCCTTACCCTAAGAACAGATGGTTTTTTACTTAGTTCATTGCAGAGGAGGTGTGTGTGATTTTTTTTTTTTTTAACTACTCCCCCAGCAATGCTGCTCTCTTCCTGGAGTGAGGTTAGGCAGGGGATTTCTTATCACTCCTATTGACTCCTTACTCCTTCTCCAGCAGTAACCTGGAGGGATCTTGTGTATACATATCCCCTGTGCTGTGGCATATGGCTTTGCTTCATTTGACAGTAGCCTGGGATTGAGGCCAGTGTTTGTGCTTGTGCCCAACAGGTAGCTGATCCTACCTGCGGGCCAGCACTTGCTAAGGGAGGACTCTTTGACATCTCCTGTTATTTTCTTGATCTTTTATCAAAGCACCTGGAAGAGGCTTGTGATTCTGGGGTTTCTTGGGATACTAAGTTGCTTTACTAGCTGCATTCAGCCTTTAAGACTTTGTCAAAATTTTAGTGGTTTACTTCTTAGCTTTTTAAATTAAAAAGATTTTAAATTGTGGCAAAAACACGTAACTTATTCTCTTAACCAGTAGTGTCAACTACACTCACTTGTTACACAACAGCTCTCTAGAGCTGCTTCATCTTGCAAAACAGAGTCTCTATACCATGAACAGCTCCTTCTTTCTCCCTCTCTCGAGCCCTTGGGAACCACCATTCTGGTCTCTGCTTCTCCTAGGCTTTTATGGCTGTTCCCACCCTCTTCTGTTATTGTAGCCAAAGACAGTGTCATGTTGTTCTTTGGCAGAGCTTGTTACCCACTGGAATCCAGTTCATCTGGTTGCCTAGTAACTTCAACGCTTTGGGCTCAAAAACAATGATTTTATAGGGTTTTCATCATAGAAGAAATGTCCAGAGTGCAGTGTAGTAGGGCAGTCACAGTTCAGCGCAATCTCTGACTCCAGGCTCAAGTCATCCTCCCTCCTTTGCCTCCCAAAGTGCTGGGATTACAGGTGAAAGCCACCACACCCAGCTTTTCTTTCTTTTTTTTTTTTTTTTACTTTACAGCTATTTGTCTTAAATGTCTTAGGGCTCTTTAAAAAAAAATGTCTGAAAATAGATCTGCCATTCAATCCGGCAATTCCCCTGCTGGGCATATACCCAGAAGACCAAAAATCACACCTTAACAAAGATATCTATACCAGAATGTTTGTCGCAGCCCTATTCATAATTGCTAAGTCATGGAAAAAGCCCCAAATGCCCATCGATCCACGAATGGATTAATAAGTTGTGGTATATGTACACCATGGAATATTATGCAGCCTTAAAGAAAGATGGAGACTTTTCCTCTTTCATCTTTACATGGATGGAGTTGGAACATATCCTTCTTAGTAAAGTATCCCAAGAATGGAAGAAAAAGTACCCAATG
>CAUYPK010005348.1:0-94274 GCA_963574355.1 Loris lydekkerianus | reverse complement strand
GGATGGAGCTGGAACATATTCTCCTTAGCAAAGTATCCCAGGAATGGAAGAAGAAGTATCCAATGTACTCAGCCCTACTATGAAGCTAAACTATAGCTTTCACATGAAGGCTATAACCCAACTATAGCACAAGACTATGAGGAAAGGACCAAGGAAGGGGAAGGGAGGGGGGAGGTTTGGGTGGAGGGAGGGTGTTGGGTTGGGCCACATCTATGGTGCATATTTTTACCTATAATAAAAAAATAAATAAATAAATAAAAATAAATAAATAAATAATAAATAAAAAAGAAGAAGAAAAAGAACAAACAAGTTTCTCTGAGTGAATCAACCTCAACAATTCAACTACATGTTTGTTTTCATAAAAGATTCACCAAGACAAAGTAAGTAGTGATTTATAAATTAACAATGAAGGGAGGGGCAAAGATGTTTTAGACAAAGGTATTTTGTTTTATTTTTGTTCTTTTAAGTTACTAAATAGCCTATAGAACACTTGATGAATGACCAGGGAGAAAACAGGTACTAACTGAGGAAGCAATTTTGAAGAACTTTAAAATTACAGGAAGAATCAGAGACAGCCTTCTCATTGCTTTACCTACTGATCGCCTCAATCCTGGACCAACTGAAAACACTCTGACAATTACTCTATGCAAGATTATAGACACTACACAGAATCAGACATGACTAAAACAATTGAATGGTCTTGGAAATTTCATTGGGAAATGCCTTGCAAGTGATAGTAAAAAGATCTGGGTTCCTTGTTTCTTGCATGGTTTGGCCTCATTTATTCATTCAACCAAGAAATACCATCTTGATGCTGGCTGCTATACTGAGCACTGAAAATTTCAGCAGTGAATGAGATGACTATATCTGGCTGTCACAGAGTTTACATTTTGGTCAAAGGATATATGCAATTAAGAGGAAAACCTGAGAATAAATACAATAATTTCAGATAACAATAGTGCTAATAAGAAAATAAAACAGAATAATGGGTTGGAAATTGCCTCCAGAAGGCTACTTAGCTTGAGTGGTAAGAGAAGACCTCATTGAACAGATATTTAAGCTGAGATCTGAATGTAAAAATAGGGCATCTATACAGAGATCTGAGGGACAGAACAGAGAATAGAGCAGGTGCAAAGGACCTGGACAGGGAAGAGCCTGCTGAGTAGAGGGACCAGCTAGTGGTCTCTACTATCGTTGGCCTCTCTGACCAATAAGTAACCATATCACATAAAGTATCTCTTCTCACATAAAGAACAAACTCACCTCTCTTCAATAAAGATATCCAAACACACTATGCATTCACTGCATCCAACTCAGAGTACAAGATTTCCGGATGATGTATAATTCTGTCCATCAGCTCGTCATGGTTGAATAATCTATAAACCAGATCCTGAAGTATTTGCTCCCCCAAGTATTCTATTCACATAGAAATGCAAGGATGTAGCAGAGACAGGATAATCACCACCCGGACTCAGGAAGAGAAAATACGGGAAACACACAGCATTCACTGGCCCAACGCTGCCGGGTGGGGATTACAAATGCATCTTCCGTCACCCAACAGTGATTCTGCCTTCTGGAAGGAACTCCATTTGTTTTTCTCCACAGCTCCTGGAAGTTCTTTTTTCCTCTATGGTTTGTTTCCCTCCATGGATACATCTGAATTGTAGAAAATAGAAGGTATCCCCTCCTTAAGAACTATAACATTTTCTATTGCTTCCTACTGGTGTGAGTTTATGGACTCAAGAGTTGTTTTACAGCTCAAACCAGAGCTTTTCCAGTCCAGGCTTGAGGTTTCTTTGGTAATAAAATTTCATCAAACACTTAGAAAGCCTCTAATCTATTTGCTTTCATACAAAGTTCTTTCTTAGACATTATTCTTATGTGTGCTTTATTTCTTTGCTTCCTCATCCCCCTACCTGCTTTCTCAATTTACTTTAAGACCTTTGGAAATAGTAAACTTAGCTTAGGTGGGGCAGGACTTTCCTGACGTATATTCTGGCTGAGTCTTCTTACAGAGCCTTTATCACTCAAGAAGCCCTTTTATTTCCTACCATTTGAGATCCAGAAGCTCATAGAGTTTCTCTAACCTCTCAAGGCCTTTAATTGCTGATTACAAATCAGTCATTACTTCCTTTAGCTCACCTCTTTCTTGAAGTCACACAGATGGTAGAATATAACACATGATAACTTTGTTTTTAACTTCTTTGTAATAGGCTCAGTAGATGCGTGTTCTGTCTTGGCAGCAATTTTACCAAATGTCTTCATTATTGTATAATTTAGGTCTCAATCTTTCTTACTCCGATTTGTTTATTTCTTCTCCACTTAGTTTTTGAACAAGTCAATACCATCTATATTAACTTTGTATCACAGCAACATCCTCTTTCAAGGTACCAGTTTCGGTGTTAGGTATGGCCAGCTAAATTACAAGAAGAGGCAGTGGTGTTAACATAGATGAAAGAGAATGGTGGCTTACACTAGAATTTTAGCAATAGAAATCACAGGGTGTGGTCAACTTCCAGATATATCTTAGAGATACAGTCAATAGGACAGTTGACCCATGGATATAGGGCCTTGGAAAATAGACAAAAAAAATCTCCCAGCCTTCGTCTGCATAATTGGCTGAGTGGGGTGGATGGGGGTGGGTGGGTACCATTTTCTGAAATTGAAACACCTGACATTTGACCCGTGTGAGAAGAGAAAGACAAAAAGAACCTGACTGAATGAGTATTTATAGGAAGAATAAAGGAAAAAGAAGAAACAAGAGCAGAGACCTGACAAGTGAAATGAACTCAGCTCATTTGAGTAAAAGAAAGCAGGTCAGTGTGGCTAGTAGAGAGCTGGAGGTTATCTTACCAATGGGGAAAAAATCACTTTGATTTGCCATCATTAAACCTGTAAGAACTAATTAATGTACCTGTAAGCCCAAAACATCATGAGATAGTATCAGTTTTAAAACTTGCTCTCAAGAGTTTGAAACCTGCCTGAGCTAAAGGAAAATGCAACCTCTACTAAAAATAGAAAAAACTAGCTGGGTGTTGTGGTAACCTATAATCCCAGCTATTCAGGAGGCTGAGGCAGTAGGATCACTTGAATCCAGAAGTTTGAGGTTGCTGTGACCTAGGCTAACACCACAGCTCTCTAGTCTAGGTGACAGAATAAGACGCTGTTTCAAGAAAACCAAAGGAAAACAAACAAACAAACAAAAACTTGTTCAAATTGATTTATATAATATAAAACCATTTAGTTGGAAATTAAATGACTTTAAATTACTCTCTAAATTCTTTAAATTATTTTCTAAATCATTGTGAGTATAGTTAGTTCTCATATTCTCAAATAAGATAGGCATATGCTTTGAAAAAGGCCCCAAAAGTAGACCTCATCTACTAGAAATAGATTCTTCATTAGGTAATTAAATTCTTCATGTAAACAATTGATAATATTAAAATTTAATATTTGAATCTAAAAGTAAGCAAAATCTGAACTCATTTTACCTCTCCTATTTCAGTTTTAGCTAGACCTCAGCTGAGTTAAAATACTTAATTGTTGGAATTGTGAGATGAAAAAAGCTTTGCAGAGCAAGTGGAGTGCTAAAAATTATATACTACTGGGCTTAAAGCTACAGAACCAGGCAGGAGCTGGATAAGGAGGGTCCTACAGATCAAATCTGACCTTGGGAGAATCTCATTGACATGAATTACAGCCACCAAATCTTTGTCTCACATGTGTGTTAGTGCAGATACTGCCTAAGTAGTTTTCTGCCTACTAAATTATTTTTGGCATGAATGCCCACTTTCACATGCTAAATAAATATGCCCAGACTTCTTCCCTTCTCTTTGAATATAATGTTTCCCTGGTTTAATGTAGACAATCACAATATTCTGTATTCATAGAAAACCTTTTATTCATGAGATTTCAAGTATGTACTCTGGCAGAATAAACAGCTCTAAAAATTTTCCCAGGTCCCTGATGCACCAATTGCATTGGAACTTGCAGTTTTCTGGGGGTCTGGCTCAATCCAGACGCCATTCTGATTTTTTCTCCCCGACTCCCAATACCTCCTTCATATTAGAAATATGCTAAAGAAGCTCTCACCACACACTTCCTTCTGAGAAGTCTTCTCCCTGACATTGGGCTTTCACGGAGGGAGGATATCTCCTGCTTGAAGCCTTCTGTGATTCTTCCTCCCACCTCCCCCAACTCATGCCCAACCCCTGCCCTTACCAAAACCTCCTTTTCAACCTCCATTTTACCATATTCAAATCTCTACCACAGCTTGGTTGTTAACATTATGAGCATTGGTATTAGAAAGATCTGGATGTAAATTCTATCTCCTGTCCTAAGTAGCTATGGGCACTTGGGTCTCAGATGCTCATCTCTAAATCAGGCATAACAGTTGGACTGACCACAAAGAGTTGTCGTAAAGATCATAAAAAACAGTGGGTGCAAAGTACTTAGAACAGTACCTGGGGCATGGGAGCCATTAGTGGTAGTAATATACTGGTTTCATCATTACTGTATCACTAGTATTATAGCAATTACAATAGTTTTTGTAATGAAAAAAATATGGAGTTGATTCTCCATATCCATGGGTTCCATATCCCACAGATTCAACCAACTGTGGGTTGAAAATATTTGGAGGAAAAAAATTGCACCTGTACTGAACATGTACAGGCTTTTTCCTTGTCATTTTTCCTTTGTTCCCTATACAATACAGTATAACAACTGTTTACATAGTATTAATGTTGTATTAGGTATTATAAGTAATCTAGAGATGATTTAAAGTATATGGGAGGATGTGCACAGGCTCTACGCAAATACTTAGTACTACTATGCCATTTGACATAAGGGACTTAAGCATCAACAGATGTTAGTATCTACAAGAAGTCCTACGCCCTATCCCCCACGACACTGAGAGACAACTGGACTGTTTCACCTGTCTTTGTCTCCTGGGTTGTCTCTAAGCCCCATAATGCCAGTCCCCTCCCTTGTTTTCCCAGGACCTACCACAGGAATTTAATAAAAGTTGGTTGGATTTATGAATGAACTACTTTTTGCTCACAGCTAGTATTTTCAGTCTTTATTTTTATACTTTCTAAACAACTTATAATTCCTTAATAATCAACAAATTGACAGTTTATACCCAATTATAACTTCCTTTCCCTGCAGGTTGTTTCAACAATTGACACTAACAAATTTAAAATTCAACTCAGGCTAAAAAGGTAAGTCAAACAGGCTCACAGCCAAGGAAGCAGAATGGAATAATTTGGAAAGCCGTAAGTAAAGTCATCCAACCCTTAGTAATGAGCACTGTCTGTTTAAGACTGTTTCTTTTTTGTCTGAATTGTAACATTTTGAAAATCAATTAATTTTGCAATATTGTTTGTATTGATTCATAAGATTTCATGAAATTTCAATGAGATGCCATTTAAAGTCCCTTAGCAGGTATAAGTCAATGTTTGAATTTCCTCTGTAACAACTTAAACAAGTGCTTAAAGGAAGCTCTTTTTTTTTTTTTTTTTTTTTTTTTATAAGGACCTCACTGCTTCCCTAGAGAGCCAACATAGTATTAATATATTAACAAATGTAAGCTATGTGATTGCCAAATGTTTACTAAATGGCAGGCATTTGCTAAGTGCTTTACTGATGCTGTTTCTAATTCTTCAAACAGTTCTGAGAACCAGATACCAGAATCAGTTAGTAATGCTTTTCTTTCAGGTAAGAAAATATTTTATTTAAATAGCTTAAACATTAATTATCTAGTAAGACAAGATATTTGAAGATGGGCAGCCAAGGGCTTATTAATTCAGCAACTCCACAATGTCATCAAGGATCCAGACTCTTCCTGGCCATCCCTTTACCATCATTAGCACATTCATTTCTATCCCTGTGCCTGTAACCTCATGGGTTCAAAATGGCTGCCCATCTCTAGGCATCACATTTACCACCAACAACCCAAGCAGGAAGCAGAAATCAAAAACCTTTCTTCTCTTTGAGATCCATCTTTAGACTTTCATTTCCATTTCTTTGGCCAAAGTGGTTGTTTTTTGTGCTTACCACAGAGCACTCATTGGTAAATTTTGTTACATCTGGTTATTATATCAGCCAGGAATTGCCCACTGGGCCTGAATTTTCTCTCCAATCATGAAATCTCTGCTAGCTACCTGGTTGCAAAATCTAGGTCCTCTTTGCAAAGAATGTACTAAGTGGATGTTTGGTTAGAGATAAACTATATCATCATTATTATCACCAATTTATAGATAAGAAAATAGAGACTCGGAGAAGTTAAATGATATCTTTAGCACTACACAGCTTATAAGTGGAATATAAGATTTCAGTCTTCAATGCCACTACCAAATTAAGC
This sequence comes from Loris lydekkerianus, assembly GCA_963574355.1. Taxonomy (NCBI): domain Eukaryota; kingdom Metazoa; phylum Chordata; class Mammalia; order Primates; family Lorisidae; genus Loris; species Loris lydekkerianus. The sequence continues at coordinate 87,913 of CAUYPK010005348.1, read as the reverse complement.
AGTTCTTAAAATATCTGAGGCTTGCAAAAAAAGAGGAAATCCCTAAAGCTTGCCTTGGGGTCAGCACCTCCGTGAGGAAGCAGATAAGAAAAAGGGTGAAGAGAAAAGGGAAAAGTATTTTTAGATGCCTAATATCAACCAGGCAGTGTGTTATTTACATTTTCTCAATAAAATTTAGAGCAAGGGTCCGGAAAGGTGAGTAAGCAGCCCAAGGTCACACAGTTTGCTAATGTGGGATAGTGACCGGAGACCAGACATTGTCATTCCATGGTCCAGACCCTGTCATTTCACCTCCATAGCCCTTGTCCTTTCGCGTAAGAAGACAAAATGGAGCATCTGGGATCAAAACTTATGCCGTGATCTGGCAAGTCCAACGGCGGGCCATAAGCATTGCTGAGAGAAAGGAAATAGAGAGTCGATGAGTCGAGTAGAGAGAGTCTGCTCAAGAATCCCGTCGTTTCTCTAGATGCCTCATCTTATGTCTTCAGATTAGATGGAATGTCCTGCTGCCCATTAAGCTGGACCCTCAGAAATGACTCTGCCTTTGACAGTTCCCCACAAACCTGTCACAATACAAATTCTTACTTATTTAAAACGAGCCATACGTTTACAGCCACATGAACACCGTGGAAGCTGTGGGTGTTTGGGGCCCAGGACAGTGTTCTAAATCACTGAAGCCACCCTGGTCTTCTATCCTGACAATCTGCCTCTGAGATGAAATCCAGATTCAAGGATGGAAATTAATTTTGAGTTGAGGCATGTTAATATTTACCTCTGCCAGATCTAATTCTCAGTGTGGGAATTCTCTGTGAGGAGGGATAATATGTTATAAGAAGTACAAAAGAGTGAACATCAAAGATTCTCTCTAGAAATTTCTATTGGGAGTATGCATGAAGTTTTGTGGATAAGTAAAGCATTAGTGGCAGATAGCCTTGGTTTGATGTGCTCGCTTTGACGAGTTCTGGCTTAAAACTCTCAAGGTATTTAACCTCTCTACCTATTCCTCTTCTACCCCTACGCTCCCTTGTCCACTCACTTGGATCAGGACTGACAGGCTGCCTGCTGCAAGGCCAGGCCTCCGATGCCCAGCCTCAGAGGGAAGCAAAGCCAGGAAAACTAAAGGCGCCTTTAACATTTGGTAGTCATCAGATTCGAGCCCTGGATGTCATAGGTCAGACTCTGCCATTACAGCAAAGGGAAGCCAGTTGCCTGCAAGTGGAAAAACTGTCTGGCAATTAAGCAAATTTATAGATATTTCTAAAACTGCTTGGGGCCTGAATGAGGGGAAGGAGGCTGTAGAGGTAAGGATGTGTATTTTATCAAAAGCTCAAATAAATTCAAATCCAATTAGAATCCCTGCTCAGAGGTATAAAGAGACAAGAAACAACAAAAAGATGGAACGAAATATTTTTCAAGATTTTTTTTTTTTTTCCAACTGGGGCAGCAGGCCCTCTGCTTCTTTTCTCCATCTTCTGGGGCTATCTCTGGGGTCAGAGGAAGAATCTTCCTGCTATTGCTTTTTTTTTGCTCACAACCTCAAAAGGAGAGATCTGGAAGCCTTTGTTTTTTCGCCCACTTGGATGGTGTCTCATTCTCTAATCCAGAAAGCAGATGTTTTTAACTCAGCCTTGGAAATGAAGGCCATTTTATTATTTATTCCCTCCCTTATTTCTGCAGACATCGTTGCACAATTTAAAGAGGTGGCTCTACACGGTGAATATTTCTACTCAGGGTTTTACTTTGGCTTTGTTTTTTTCTTCTTTGCATAGATTTCTAACTTAATAGGGAATGACTGGATACTGTAAGTTTTTGGCACAAATCGCAAAGAGGAAAAAAAGGGGGAGGGAGAAGGGAGTTCTTTTCCAAGACCAAATTGTTTGCGCTCTTTGTCTTGACGGTGCCACCTGACCCCCCTGGGAAGGATTGGGTTTCTCCCCTCACGTCCATCACGCCTACAGAGGGCTGTGTCAAGAGCCCGACTGGGCCTCCCTCTCGCCCATCTCTGGCTGATTATTCATCGCATTGTGTTCTGAAGACACACAGGCTGTGATGGAAAAGGTGCATTTCTGCCCGGCAGCTCAGGACACTGACCCTTTTGTGAGCTGACTTTTTTCTCTTGTTCCAGTATCTATGACCTCCCGTCACTGTTCAGAGCCGTTTCAAGTGAGAGCTTGCAAGGTATCACTTTTCTGAAAATTTTGGCTCATAACCGTCGGCATTCAGATATAAGTAAAGGGATATGTGGCAATGAAGCCAAACATAACAATTAATGCGCCAGGATTCCAAAGTGCAGTTTGCGATGCCTGCTTGCGTTGCAGCTGATGTCAGAGTACGCATGTCGTTAGTCTAATATAAGAGCACAGTGACGGCTTCAAACCCGGGCCCTGCACATATGAAAATGCCACAAGTTCATTTGACTTTTTGTTTGAGGTCATCATCAACCATCTTGAAAGTGTTCTAGTCTGATTTATGTCTTTTTGAAAAATCCTCTCATCTATTGAAGGCAGATTTAGACACATCTGCAAGGGAGTAGAGATTTAGCTGATCAGAACTAGAGTTATCAAGCAGCCCCAGGAGTTCCCCATCAGGCACCAGTGCCAGAATTTCTTAGTGCTGCTTAGGTTAAAAATCTGGAAGGAATGGAGAATAAGACACACTATTTCACCTCTGAGATTGTATTTTTCCCCTGAAATTAAGAAGGCATTCTTTGCTGTCACACATGTTGAAAGTAACTAGACTGCCTTTTGCACCTCACCTCTGAGGTCCCCAACCCCTAGGTCATAGACAGGGACAGGTCTGTGGCCTGGTAGGCACCAGGCTGCACAGCAAGAAGTGAGCAGTGGGCAAGTGAGTGAAGCTTCCTCTGCATTTGCAGTGCTGCCTATCACTCACATCACTGCCTAACCTACACCTCCTTCAGAAAAGCAGCATCATCAGATTTTTATAGGAGTGAGAAGCCTACTGTAAATGGCACATGTGAAGGCTCTAGGCTGTGTACTCCTTAAGAGAATCTAATGCCAGGGGATCTAAGGTGGAGATGTGATGTGCTTGAATCATCCCCAAACCATCCCCCCCCCTCAACCTGTCCATGGAAAAATTACGTTCCAGGAAACCAGTTTCTGGTGCCAAAAAGTGTTGGGGACTGCTGCCTTACCCTAGCTAATTAAGCCAGTTCTGAAATTTATATTATACACAGGCAGCATACCAGGGAGTTCAAGCTCAAATTCAAAAGCTAGTAGGGTCACACAACAGTATAGAGAGGATGTGAGACAGTACAGTGACAAGGGACACTCAGCACTGTTGCTCCCCCAGAAATGCAAGTATGGCGAAGTTTTCTGATTTTGTTTTTCAAGAAAATTCAGAAACCCTGATGCTTAGGAGAAATCTTTAATCATTGGCCACTAATTCATTTTTTTAAAATCCTATATGCAAGTGTCAGCGTCCCACTGCTGAATTTGGCCTATATATTAGTGTTTAATCTCTGCAACACACTAGAACTTGGGAACTTGTCTCTGCCACCCAATCTGGGGCTCTGTGAATCAGGACTTAACAGTGGCCTTTCCCCCATGGCAGCTGGAGAGTGTGTCACCCAGTCCTTCTGGAAGCCACAAGCTGCTCACTACCCACATGCGTCAACTGGGGTTGATTTGGTGACACAGCCTTTGTCTTCTATGGCTGCTATGACAAATTATGACAAACTTAGTGACTTAAAGTAACACAAATTTCTTACTCAATAGTTTCGTAGGTTAAAATTCAGACACAGTTCTCACTGGGCTAACATTAAGGAGTGGGCAGAGCTGTGATCCTTTCAGGAGACTCTAGGGCAGTGGTTCTCAACCTTCCCAAAGCCATGAGCCTTTCATACAGTTCCTGTGGGTCACGACCCACAGGTTGAGAGCCACTGCTCTAAGGGATGACCTGTCTCCTCACCTTTTCCAGCTCTTGGCCCCTTCCTTCACTTTCAAGGCCAGCAATGAAGGGGCTGGGCGATGGGGGGAGTCCTTGGATGCCTAGGGGCGTTAATCTGACTTTGCCTTGTCGTCGTGTCTCCTCTGACTCTGGTCTTTCTGCCTCCCCTCTTTGTACTTTAAAGGCTCCTTCCGATTACATTGGGCCCACCTGGACCGTCTCCCTACTTCAAGGTATGCTGATTCACAACCTTCATGTCCTTTTACTATGTCACAGATTCCAGAAATCAGGATGTGGACAACTGGGTGGGGTCATGATTCTGCCTACCACACTAAGGAAGGTCCATTGAATGTAATGGGAGAACTGAGGTTAAAGCTAGGAAGCCCCTGGTTTTAACCTAAAGGAATACCGTATATACTCGAGTATAAGCCGAGTTTTTGTGCCGAAAATTTGTGCAGAAAAACCCGAACTCGGCTTATACTCGGGTCATACAGGTTATTTGATTCAGTGCGTGCGCACCTAATCAAATGCACGTAGTCTCCAGTCGTCTTCTGCTGTCTGCTTGAGGGGGCGGTGCTTCAGCTCAGTCCACAAGTCACGGCTGAGCTGAAGAGGTAGGCGGCTGAACTGAACTGTATTCCATCAGAGATGATGATATCCCTGAACTCAGTGACGATGACAATGTCTATGCTGATACCCTCACATCAGATACAGCTGAAGCTCTGTTTGGACATACAGATGAGGAGGAGGAGGAATCCAGTTTTGAAGGATTTTAACCTTTGTGATTTAGCTTGATTACCTGTTAAGCTACAGTTTCCTGCACTTTATTTAAAGTTTTAAAGTTGTTGTTGCTAGTTTACAGTTTTTCTTTAGCAATAAATATTGAAAAACATTTAACCTACTGATTCCTCAATTATTGCAATTGTTTTGGATTTATATTGTTATTTTTGAAATTTACCAGTGGCTGCTGCATTTTCCACCTCGGTTTATACTCAAGTCACTAAGTTTTCCCAGTTTTTAGGGTAAAATTAAGGGGGTCGGCTTATACTCGGGTTGGCTTATACTCGAGTATATACGGTGTATTTTTCATTGAATCTTTGGGAACTGCACCTTCCTCCAATTAATGACAGAAAATTTCCGAGATTTATGGCCTGGTTGCTTACCTAACATGAGGGCTACAGAGGACTTTACTTTTTGTTACCATTTCTCCTCTTGTTGAGTTTGGGAACTGCTGACTGCCCAGGAGCATTCAAACCCGAATGCAAACAGCCACAATGGCACAAGGAGTCCACCAAAGCATGAACGAGGAGCAAGTGTCTGGTTTTCTAGAATGTGAACAATGGTCTTACTTACTGTTAATAATTTATGTAGGTCACATCACTGCAATATAATATACATTCAGTTATTTTTGCATTTGAGACATAGGAAGTTTCTTTAACAGTACTTTTCTTCCTTAACCTTCAGAGGCTCATGCTATCCTCCCCACTTAGCCACTCTTTAGCTCCTTTTCTGAAAAAGACAAAAAGATTTAGCAAATAATAGCAAATGGAATTTCCCATATTGGTATCTGAAATCCCTAAAACCAAGGACATTGTTTTGTTTCTTTCCTTTGCTTTTTTTTTCCTTTGGAAATTACTAAAGCTTTATCAAATGATGTCATGGTCTGTAAGACTGTGTTAGGGCTGGAACGGACAAACAGAAAATTACAAAATAAATAAAATGTTCTCAGCCCCTCACTGCCTTGTCAAGTGTTCAATTGAGTAAATTCAGTAACAGAGAAGAAAGGATGGGTGGTGTCAGAAAGTAGGGAATGCTGTGTGCGGGCTAAGAATAGAATTAATGAGCTTCAAGATGCCAACAGGAACGTTGCTATTGCAATCTATTTTTCTGCCCCTAAATTCCTTTCAGCACTCTGATTGAAAGGAAAGAATATTCCAAGCTAGATGCAAAAATTGAAAGTAACACAAAATGGTAGGTCAGAGTCACCTAAGGTGTGAATAAGGGGGCAACTGAGAACAGGTGGGCCTTAGATTCTATCCCATTTCTTGCGATTTTTGGCCAATGCCTTGCTTAGAACTTCTTTTACAGTCATAAGTATGTGCCAACTTATGAAATTCAAGAGACAAAAATAAAACCATAAAATTACGAATATTGGTTATTGATCTTGCATACAAATCTTTGTATTGCAATTATTTTAAAAGAAGCCTGTTTTCTCCTCTAGGCTCCTCTAGGCTGAAGAAAGTGGGGACCTCAGTCCTATAATAACTCAAATGAGCTTGGAAGTGGATTCTCCCCCAAAGCCTCCAGAAGGAACAGTCTTGCTGACACCTTGAATCTAGTTTGGTAAGACTACATCAAGATTCTGACCTACACAAATGAAAGATAAAATTTTTTATTATGTTAAACAACAAAGTTTATAATAATTTGTTACAACAGCAATAGATAACTAGTCCATTTGTAGGTCCCCCCAAATCCTTCTCATAACAACTACATAACTGGTCTTTCCAAAGAGAAGGGCCCCTGCCTCCTCCCAACTACCTCCTTGCAGCCTAAGACTCAGAATAATCTTGGCTTCATATTCTAGTGGGTGTCTTATCTGACACAGTTGACTGTAAATTCCTTGAAAGTTGGGACCAGGTATTAGTCATCTTTATCCCTTTCTACATAAAGTTTAGGAAAATCCATTTATTTTTGTCAAGGAGGTGTCCAAAATCCATTAGAGAGAGAGGTGGGAGCATAGAGATAGGGTAGTTGTTTTTCAGGCCAGGGTGTACAGCAGGAAATCTCAGCTCCACTCCACCAGGAGGGGCACTGAAGGAGAAGCAAGTCAGGGAGAGCAGCTACCACAGGAAGCCAGGTATCTGGAGTCAGGAAATGAAACCAAGTACAACGTGTTGAGAACAGAGGAAAAGGACCTTGGAGATTACAGAAAACATCCTCTGAGTTGGGAGATTTGTTTTTTGAGCCCACTAAGATGTGGTTGGCCTGACTCAAAGGTGTCTAGAGAATGCCATTTTCCTAGTGGAAAGTTACATCCCTCTCCCTATCACCAGACCAATCACCAATGAGATTTAGCTTTCAACCAATGCACATAGTATTATCTCTAGTAGTCTGGAGATTAACTCTCCTCCAAGAAATTTTGAATCCAAATTTATAACTAGCTAAGCTTGGGTGGGTCTTGCACCCTATAACTTGTTTCTATAAACTAGTTTTAAAGCTTTAAAAATAAGATGTGTTTTCCTGTCCCCATTCCCCACCACAGATGTACACACTCGGCTGCAAGCTGGAAAGTTCAAGGGATAGAGCCCACCTTCCCTTTGGATCTCAGCCAACCCTAGGAGACCTTGTGGTTCTCTCTCAGAAGTATAGATTGTCCCCAAATCAAACTTCTCAGCTCACCAATCCCAAGTGGTAGCCTCTCCAGCCAAGTCACCCCTGGAAATATATTTTTGACTCCTTTAGCAGAGAAAAATATTTGGATCTCTGCCTATTTTGCAAAGGCTTAGCATCAAATTACACACTCAGAGCTTCTGTTTTTTTAATATTATGTGTCTGTACTATTTAAACATATGTGGAAAGTAGTATTTTTTCCCCAACAGACTAAAGCTTGCTGGCGCCAGCATTGCGTTGGTGACTGTGACCATTATGTGAATCATGTCACTAGGATGCAGTTGAAGGCCTCAGTGAAGTAGTCTGAAGGCACAGGAAGGAGCCAGCCAGATGGGGACACAAAATGTGGGCCTTCCCTTTGCTTTTCTGGGAAGAGTGATAATTATTGCTCTTACCAAGACTTTCCATTAATTACTCAAATGTCATATCCTTCCGTCTCATGGTTGACCATGGTAGGCCTTTGAATACTGAAATGTTATTCTCCTTGTATTCGTTAGAGATTTTTTTTTTCCTTTCTATAACCTTTTTTTTAAGTTAAAAATCCTTAGCCCAGGTATCCAGGCTATGGAAGCCCACGTGCTTTGTAATGCTCCATATATCAAGAGGAAAAGAAAGAGACCCTTTGACCATATTTTCCAAGAGTCTCAACTGATTAAGAATCTATTTTATCGTCTGTGTCTGTGACTAGTTTTGCCAGTGATGTGACTGAAGTCTTTTACTCCTACATATTGGATAACGTCATTAGTGTGGACTTCACTTGGGAATTGGGGAGCCTTTGAGCAGCAGCTGCTCTGAAGCTTTCAATCCTATAGACAATGGGGAAAAAATAGGCTGAATAAATTAACAACATAAATAATATTTCAGAGCCTTTTAAAAACCAGTTGAGAAAACAAACTATTTCTGATCACTTTAGATGAATTATTAACACACTAAATTTTAATACCACTTTTGTTATTTTGCTTTATTAAACCAAGCATTTCAATTTTCCCTGCTAGAAAGACCCTTATTAACATAGGTCAAGTTATTATATCTACCTGAAATAAGTAAAACCATATATCTTAAATAATAATAATTATTATTATTTTACTTTTTCAACCAGAATTTTACCCTGTTTAATGATCTGTCTAACTCCATCTTTAATTAGAGTAAAAAGCTAACTGGCTGCTCCTTTCCTCTCTTTTCATTAAGAACCTCATTCCAATGAATGGCCTTCTTTCTGCTTGACAAGTGCTGCAAAGCCCAGGGTCTTGCTTAATTCACCTGGACCCTCACTCCTGGCTAAGGGCCAAGTTGTGTTTCATAGGATGGCTGCTGTGATCATAAAATGCACTGGTGAGGTTGTTCTGGGCCATGTACTCCAGCTACACTCTCAAAAAGCAGACTTCACTCTCTTCCAGGCTTTTCACTGTTGGAAGGAGGAACTCACATTTTTGGTCCACCTACTATGTGTCACACTGTACAAAAAACTACAAATACATTACTTTATTTCATTCTCCCAGGACACCTTAAAGGTATCATTGTCCTGATAATTTTTTTTTTTTTTCTACTAAGAACAGCAAAGATTTAGGCTGAAGGCCATCTGATCCCAAAGACCACATGAATATATTTAAAAGAATTGGTCCCCTAAATCCAATAGAAAATACAACAAATTGCAACAGCTTTAAAAGAAAAGCAGAAACAATCTCCCAAGTCAACCACTTCAGTAAGACTGCAGATTTTGTTGAATTTGAAGAAAAGAATTATCTCACTTGTACCACTATAGAAGTTGTAATAAATAATTTTGAATAAAATGATGATGGAGCCCAAAATCTTTGTAAACAGTATTTTGGAGATAGCTCAGGTAGAGTTTAAGGCAGGAGGTTGTATCTCCTTTTGCTTTTGAGAGTTATTTTCTGATTATCCTCTGATTAGGGTGAAATGAAGATTCTTTGCTTTCCGGTCAAACCAGCTGGGCTTGTCCTAGCAAGGGAAGAAAAGCATGGCATTGCTGTAATTATCTTTAGAACACACAAAGGCAGGCAACGTAATGCCCCTGTATTAAATACTTTAGGACCCCCTGACTCCCACAGTAGAATAGTTGAAGGGCCATGACAGGGAAGACAGGGCCATGTCATCCCATTCGGATCTGCTGACCATCCTGTTCCCGGCACTCCACTCTTCCACAATGAGCAGCAGTGATGCTGCCCCATCCCCTCCCAAGTTCCAGAGCCATCTCTTTCCCCACAGGGAAGCAGTGAAGCCTCCTCTGGCTCTACTTCAAGCATCACAAAGCACATTGTCCTCCAGGATGCCTTCCTTGGATGGAAACAAGGATGTCTCTTCTGAGCTCCATGCCTGCATCATCAGTTACCTGGAATCCCTGGTCAGCATGGTGACTTCTCACTAGACAGCAAGCCTCTCCAGGATAGGTACTATGTCTTATCAACTTGGCATCCCCTTACTTTATTAAGTTGCTTTGCATGTTCATGGAACAAATGACTCTCATTGGAACTGATTCTGTATGTCTAGGTTTAACCAATAAAAGTTAGGCACAAAATGGCAAACTAAGGAAGCCAAAGAAATTGACAATTTTTAACTGGACTACAGAATTCTAGAGGAACTTCTGTGTTTCCAGCCCTTGGTTTTCTCATCTGTAAAATATAAGAGTTAAAAATTAACTCTAAATAATGTCACCAACAGCTACAAAGAGCTACAACCAGAGGCTGGTTCTCCATCTCCAGATTCCAGTAGAGTTTTCCTTATATCACAGTTCCTACCATCGGACATTGACATTGTACCAGCCTTGACATTGTAGCAAAATCTTAGCAATTTGAATGTCAGTAAGGTCTATGAGCCCTACATGTCCAGTCCCAATATATATACTTTTTTTTTTTTTTTTTTTTTTGACAGAATTTTGCTCTGTCACCAGCTTGAGTGCAGTGGTGCCATCGTAGCTTGCTGCAATCTCAAACTCTTGGGCTCAAGTGATCCTCCTGCCTCAGCCTCCCCAGTAGCTTAAGGGATCCTTCCATCTTGGCCTCCTACAGTGGTAAGACTACTGGCATGAGCCCAGTGACATTTTATTATTGATTTTGCTTGAAAGAAATGACTACTGGAAATCTTACAATTCAGGTACAAAATACTGACAGATAATAAAAACTACAGATTGTGCAGTATTGGAAATTATGCAAGGAAAACCTTTTCTTTTGCTTAGTTTATTTATAAAATTTATAAATGGTGGCCTCTCTGCATAAAAGTATTCTCAAGCTATAAGATACCACTTAATAGATAGGCATAAAATTTTGAGGTATGCAACTTTCAAATGGAAAAAAAATTAAAGAAAATAGGTAATCCTAAGAGGAGTCAGTAGTTATCAATAGTTGTATTCTCGATGTTGTCTACCAGGTAAAAGAATGGATGGAGTCAACTAAAAATCTAATTACAAAGGACAATAAAATGCATTTCAAAAGCAAAATGATTGGATGCAGGTAAAATATTTCTAGGCCAAATTTTGCGCTGCAAATAGTAGGGAGAAAAAGGTAACTTTGAGTGTATCACAACCAATTTAAAAGAAAGACTTCCTTCAAAGTAAAATCAAAGTATTTTATAAATTACAAGATATTTTAACTATCTGTACTCCAGGTATATGGAAGGAATATATATGGTATACAGCTGTCTTTACACTGCCCTTTTTGTTACCAGAGAGTACAGAAACAAAAAAAAAGCCCTGTAGGAATGAGGTATATTCTTTTTTGTCAAAAAAGAGTTGCACTTTCATGATTTCCCACAAAACAGCTGCAAAAATACCTACAGTAGGGCATCTGGAATTCTTAAAAGTGACTTGAGGATTTGCGGCTAATGAAACATTGTGAAATAACACTCACCATGTTGTAAAAACTACCCTTAACCATTTATTGGCATTTTTTAAGACAAAAATGAAAGGTGCCCTAAGCATATTAGCCTAGCTTGATTAGAAGAAAACACTGAAGTGACAATAAGATGGTGTAAGTAGATGCCTTGCCAGGAACAGAGTTTGACACGGCAGTATATTTAAATCTCTTTTACAGGTTATGAAGAAGAGTGGCTGTTGCATCCACGTTTGATCAGATTGTGAAGTATCATCAGTAGTAACTTTCATGTTCTTAAAAAATGTGGTTTCCTGTTGAGACCAAGCACTGTTCCCAAGGGGGGAAAAAAAGAAGGAATTCTCTTAAAGATGTTTTTCATTTTTACCTCTCACAAAACAGGAGTATCAAAATGCAAGCAATGGCCTTTCCATGAGAACTTGGGTCAAATGAACCATGTATTGTTCCATCTTAAAATGAAACATCTGGCTGATTTAAGAAGAAAACGAGCTTAATTATTCTTGAGCATCTAACAGAGAGAGGTTAACTTCAAAATCTATATGTCTTTCCAAGCTAAACACGGAGGTGGAAAAAAAAAAAAAAAGAAAACTATGAAGTTATTTTTGACTCAGGAAAGTAGATCTGGAGGTAATTTAGTGAACACAAATTACCATTGACAAGGGAAGAAATAATTTATTCTCCTGGAGAGTCTTTTTATATGAGTGGGCAGTGAGGAGCTGTCAGCAGGGAAAAGGCATTTGAATGGATTTAAAATAATTGAAAATCCTATAAGATATCCAGGGTATCATATAAAGTTGTGAAACTCCTTGGAGAATTTTACTTCTAAACTGAAGCATGAGGGTGAAATGATAATGCATAAATTCAGGGGAAGGAGAGTTTCCAGTGTGGAGGTAAACATGTTGGAGAGAAAATTAACCTAGAGTATTTCTTAACAAATTCTTTTCTTTGGGGCTCACTTTTAGTTTTTATTGTTTTTCCCCTGGGTTGTCAACCCAAAGTTCTCTTCTTACTAAAGTATCAAAGAATGTCTGCTTGGAAGTCCTGTCTCAACCCTGGGGGCTCCTCCCAGTGGCCCCTTCCTTTAATGTGGACCTGGGCACACTTTGAAGATGGCTACTACTAGGCATAATCTGCTTGAAACAGTGTGGTCTTTCTCAGCTGAAACCATGGGACATGAGGGAAGTGAAACCTGGATTTGGTACCTGGCCAACATTTCCCTCCAATGTCCTGTTCCTTTTTCACCACGTGATTTTTTCATCAGGTTTAAGAAGGGGAGATGATCAGGTTTTCTAAAAGGCAGAGAGCAACTTCAAGGCAGCTGCATTCTAACTGAAGAAAACTTAACAATTATTCTCAAACTCAGTCTTGTCTCATAGTTATGAGGAAAAGCACCCATAATTAGAAGAAATCCTTTCACAAAGGCTCACCTCCTAGACATTCTCAAGTTGTTATCCTTGGCCACCTGGCCTATACCTCCTGCCATCATTCCTCCTTCCAATCTCCATGGTGTGAAACTCCAGATGTCTTTTTGGAAAACCTAACCCTCCTCACAGGCTCATTTCAGGGCCTGTCCTTTCCTAATAAATATGCTGCACAGCACTATATTTCTCAAGTTTAGAAAGCTTTCTAAGAGGAAGGGGGACTAGAAAGAATGGCAATAACTGGTATTTGGCATTTTAAGTCTTGTAGAACAAGCCATCCAGCCCCCTTTCCAGGATGGAGCCACTGTGTGTCATGAGGAGCACTATAAATGCTCTTTCTTAATCTTCAATGACTTTCCCCTTTCCTCTTTCAACCATCTATCAAGAATAACCATGTAACTTTGGTTAGAATGCTCTTGGAAATACACAGATACTCATCAGACAATTTGAGCTTCCAACTAACTCAAATTCTTATCCCAGGGTTGTCATAGTCTCTTTCAGAGGTAAGAAAATGATAGTGGCACCTGAAATTATTTTGTTGAAGAACACACGGCCAGATACTGGTCATCTAATCAGATACAAGGTGGAAAGTTGTACAGATAATCTAAAATAATCTGCATCCAATGGTGTATATATACCAGAAACAAGAAATTATCAAAATTTGAAAATCTGTCATAACTCAAAGAGAATGCTGAAACTCTAAAGTTCGAATGCAAGAAGTACTGAAGATAGCATATTTGCAGTGACTCTTCAGTACCACATCCATGTTTTGGGGGATTAAAGTGATCTATCTCATTATGCAGAATATTCTGGAACTCAGGCAAGTCCAATCTCTAGCTCTGTGACTCTCAAACTCTTTCTTGAAGGAAATGTGTGTGTGTGCAGAAAGAGAAGCAACGGCAGAAGACAGTGTATATGTGAACATGCTTGTGGGGAACAGTGGCGCAGGGGGCAGGTGATGGCACACAGAAAAGCATCAGGTGCTTTTCATGACAAATGTGGCTCAGGAAAGTCAAAGCCAAATTTCATGAAGAATCAGGAGTCACTCTAGAAGCTCTATATAGTCAGGACCTATCTTAGGGAAAATTGTCTGTTTTGTCAGCTATAATTTGCAAGACTAGCCAGTAAACTAGACTTATCAGGGATCATGTCGCATAACAAGTCATTTGTTCAATGAATCCCACAAATTGGGGGAATCAGAAGGTCATGGAAGTTGTACACTTTCTCATTGTAACTTCCTGGTTTCTCCCTTCTGCATTTATTGTCCTAATTGGTGTAGGAAGGGCAGGGGGTGAGACCAAGTAAGAGGGAGAGAGAGAAATGGTGTCTGCTTGTTATAATTTGAGCCCCAATGAAGGGAAGAGGAGTTATAGGCCAAGGATCACCAGAAGGGAAGTTTGGAATGAGCAGCTTGAGGCCCCGATTCAATCACCATGTGTAGGCAGTTGATGATGTGTTGACACCAGGTAGCAGAATGGAATCTACACTGGTAGGTCAGTTGTGTGTGTATGTTTCAGACTTACATAAATGCATCATGGAAGAGAAATGAGGAGTTATCTCTATTTTAAGAAAAAAAAATCAATTAAATTCAGGCAGTAGAGTTTATTTTCAATATGCTGTGAAAGATAAGTTATAGTTTATGTACTAAAACAAAGAAATTTTACTTTATTTCCAAAGGTAATATTAAACTTAGGAGCTCAAAATATGAATGCAAAGTGACCAACTGACTTCGATATTATACTGGTCAACAACTCTTTTAAAAAGAGCTCTGTTAATGGCTCTTTTCTTAAAGGATAAGAACAACGATGCCTAGTCCCAGCATTGGGTTGCTTTTATGGTTCTCTGATCCTTCCATGAACTGTTAGGAAATTCTCCATTGTAAGTCCTCTGGAAAAAAAAAAGAAAAAAGAAAAAGCAAACATAGGTATTGATGACCCAATATTTGATTATTTTAGTAGGGAGTTGGAAGGTTAGGTGGAACTATAAAATGAAACTAAATAATTTAATGTTGCAACTCACTCAACAAAGTTAAATCCAGGATACGTAAGTCACTGAGTTGGGAGAGAATCTTCTGGAAGAAGTAAAAATTAAAGTAAGAGGACTTCTCATCAAGACAGGGCTTTAGGACTTTGGTGCTAGAGCCCAGCCTTGTTTCCCGGGAGAGAAAAGAAGCTTTATGCATTCTTTGAACCTATCTTCACTGCTTTAAAAAAGAGAACAAGAGAGAGCTAAAGCCAAAAACAGAGAGGAAGGGAGGGAGAGAACGTGAGGGAAACTATGACGCATGAAGGATAAAAAGAAGGAACATCTGCAGGATAATTAGCAAATTCCTTCACAAACAGAACATTAAAAACTTTAAACTTTTCAATACCAGCTAGACCGCACTGCCTTCAAAATACTGTTTATTATTATTTTCTATTCTAAATTCAGTCAATTCAGGAACTTCTTTTAAGAGGAAAATAGGAGATGGAGTT
Source organism: Loris lydekkerianus (assembly GCA_963574355.1). Lineage (NCBI taxonomy): Eukaryota > Metazoa > Chordata > Mammalia > Primates > Lorisidae > Loris > Loris lydekkerianus. Next base: position 72,874 of record CAUYPK010005348.1, on the reverse strand, counting down.
GGGGAGAACTGCCTTCTTCTGGAACTACCATTTTGAATCTCAATCTATTATGAAGTGTTGGTATTTTGTTTCCACGGAGAGGGAAACATTGCTTTAAATATAATTTTTAAGCCTGTTACATATTCAATTTTGCTCATACTTTGAATTAAATTAATGTGAGGTCTGAAGGCTCAACTCTAGAAGCCAAATAGACAACATATATCATCTCCTTCAGTTGATGAGGAAAGTTAAGGCACAAAGTTTATTTCTCATCAGGCAAACAAAAAAGAGAGCTGGAAATGGTTGTGTCCCATATCCAGCTGGTTAGTGGTGAGCCAGCAGTCGATTAGCCTACAAGACTGGGTTTGAGGAAGAACAATGGAAGTCAGATCTGTTTTTATACCTAGTGTTTTAAGAATAAAGGATAAAGAGAAGTGGAAAAGGCTAAAGAGAGGCAAGTTAAGGAAATGAAGCTTGCCTTCTATCTGAGCAAAAAGATCAAAACCCATTGAAAGTCCTGCAACCCATCTGCACCAGGCTGGTGCAATGAGGAAAGGATGCCCAGGCAGCAGAGCAACAGAAAGTAGCTGGGAATTGTCTCCAGAATGGCCTTATCCATCCCTCTTCCTCAACTCTTAATCACCTTCTCCCTTCTCCCTTCCTCTCCATTTCTCTTCCACCCCTTCTGACACTTCGCCAGGACCACTGTGTCTCCACCGAGCTCAATGGTGCAATTCAACAACCTTTTCTGAGGCTAACACAGGAGGTGATTTGACAGGAAAGCAGGATTCTGGTGGCTAACAGGGAAGAGTGATGAAAGATACTTGTTATTCCAAACTCTGGTGCTCACATCTGTGAGTCTTCAGGTAATTGCAGTCAGCGAATATGTGCAATTTCTTGGCATCCCTCAAACGATCATGTTTTATAACATCAATAAGAATTTGCATACATCTGCTTCAGTCAATCAAAATACTTAGAACTATTTATTCACTATCATCCATTTGCGGTGCAACTAGTCAGTGGTTTATCTGATCATTTATAGCTGGGCTCCCTCACTGCCTCCTACCCCCCGGACCGTGGAGCAGTGCTGGACCACAGCCTGTTAGGAATGGAGCTGCGCAGCAAGAGGTGAGTGACAAGCAAGTGAAGGAAGCTTCATCTGTGTTTACAGCGGCCCAGCATGACTGGCAGCACCGCCTGAACTCTGCATCCTGTCACATCAGGGTGGCATTCAATTCTTATAGGAGTGGGAACCCTACTGTAAACTGCTCATGCGAGGAATCTAAGTTACCAACTCCTTAGAGAATCTAATGCCTGATGATGTGAGGAGGAGCTGAGGCCATGATGCTAGGACCACCTCACTGCAGGGAAACAAGCTCAGGGCTCCCACTGACACTGCATGAGGGGGAGTTGCATAATAATTTCATTACATATCACAAGGTAAAAAAAAATAGAAGTAAGGTACACAATAGATGTAACGTGCTTGAATCATCGCAGAACCACCCCCCACTTCCCATGGAAAAATTGTCTTCCATGAAACCACTCCTTGGTGCCAAAAAAGACTGGGGACTGCTGATTTGAAGAAAGGGTCAGTTATATCATGAAACAATACAAAATGCTGCTGTCACAGCACCCCTCTTCTGTTTCTGTCTCAGCCTTCCTGGTGACGTTCTTATCAGCGCACACACCTCACAGATTTCACAGATCGATGACTGACATTACAAAAAAACGGTCTTAATGGCTCATTTAGTTCCACACCAGTCTGCCTGGAAGGAGGGAGGGAGGAAACATGTGGATTGGCCACCCTTCTGAGAATGATCCTAACATTTCCTGCCAAGTGAATCAGTTGAAATAATAATAATCTATCTGAGTAGAATTTTTGGTGCTTTCTGAGAATACATGCCAGTGGGTAATTGATGGCACCTCTAAACAACAAGCCCTGACATTAATAAATGTTTGCATCTCCCTAATATCCTCTTACTATGTGCAGCAGTAAATCGATCTCACCAAGTACATTTTGCTCACCTGAAAAAAATATATATTTTTAGATCGTCTTGTCTTTTTTAGGTCCGGCAGCATAACAGTCAACAAATATCACCTATGCACTTACGTTGTGCAGGGTAAGTAACTACTGAATGCTTGTTAAATTGCAGGAAAGACCCTCTACCCAGATCTTACCCAAATCTTCCTTCATAAGCATGTGAAACACTCCTGAGTGCTATAAAAACTAACATAATTATATCTATCAGGGTCCAAGTGGGAAAACAGAAACCACTCTGGGTACAGAAAATAGAGAAAATGAATTCCTCACATAAACAAGAGAAACTGAGAAGATGAACCAGGCATAGCGGGCCAACCCAGAGATGAACCAGACCAGGGACTTGCTACCTCTTCAAGGCTAGAGGGGTAGAGAGAAAGGTTGCAGGTCCCTGGGCCCAAGGGTCAGGGTCACAGGAGCCAGCAAGCAAGCCAGGGCTTGGAGCTGGGCTGGGGAGACACTGCCCAAGCCAGAGCAGGAAGGTTACCCTGGTTTTTCCTTTCTTTCTTCCCCCTCTGTCTCTCACCGTTACCATCCCTTAGTCGAATGCAGCAGAAAGACAGTTGATAGGGAAGGCTGGGAAACTCAGCTATCAGGGGTGAAGCTACCAGTGACATTGAACAGGGAGAACAGGGAAGGGCAAGGCCTGGATCTGAGAACAGATGGCCCAGGGCTGGCACAATGGGGGGTGTGTTAGTTAACATTAACACTGATGCTAAACACATTCAGAAAAGAAAGAGGCACTGTTGTTCCTGAAACATTACAAGTGCTCAGTAGTATAGTTTTTGATGTCACATAGATGTTTATATACACATGCGCGTGCACTCACACGTATCAGAGTGACTCAAAGAAGTCACCCAGGAGCTCATGCAAAATTGGGAGTAGGGACGTCCGAAATGATGGCACCTAATTTTAGTTATTTCTCTCTAGTGTTGTCTTAGCAATCAAAAAGGATCACTGCACATATGCCATGTTGTTGGAATCAGCACCCTGAATCCAGGCAGCTAACAACTTAATCTTTTTTCTCTTTAGAAAATCCAATGTTGGCAGAGCTGGGAATCTGGCAGCCTATGGAACGCAAATTTGCCCAGGCTTTTACCAGTTCTCAAAGCCTATGGTGTCTGGTTTGTGGCTAGACCACAATTCTGACAGCAGTCAGGGAGCAGGGGCCCCGCCAGGCTGACTTCTTCACAGTGATGAGATCAGAGCTGGGGTTGGGTTACCAGCCTTGACACGCCAATGTCAAAGCCGGCCTACTCCTCCAACCTGCTCAGTCTATTGGCTAATGTAATTGGCCAAGCTTAAGCCAAAGACTAAAGACCAAATGGCTATTTAAAGCCCTGGTAGATGCATTTCCCAGCAGCTGCCCTTAGTAAGCACTTTATCTCTATCACATACTGTGAGGCAAGATCTTGGAGTTGGATACATCTAGCTCTAAATCCCAGTCCTTTTACTTTACTGGCAATATTGCACTGGCATTTCAAGTCTTTCATCTGTAAATAGCAAGAATGAGGTTAGGATTAAGGGCATGGCGCATGTGTAAATACTGCCTAGTACACTCTAGCATGGAGCATGTGATCAACTGGTGACACCTCTTGTAAACATGGATGTTTTGTAAAAATTAATCACTGATAATCATGACAATCTATGAACGAGATGGTTTTGCAAGATGGAATGTCAGACCGACCACTAAAATAAAATTATGGTGTAAATAGCAAAATCAGTTGCACATGTATGTTTAATGAATGTACACATTCCTTGCTTGGGACAAAAGAGTCCCCCGAGGCTGCTTAATTTGGCAAATGACACTCATGACCACATTTCCCACAATCTCAGATTATTATTCTGATCCATGAAGTCACAGCTTCAGCAAAGAAACTTGCTGAACTGGGTCAATAAGTAGAAAGGGACAAGTAATACCAATGACCCCAGCTTTTCACTGTCAACTGAGAAAAACCCAGTCTGAAATGTTTTTCACTTTCAACGTCAAGAGTGTGTCTCACTGGCTGTAAATGACATTGAAGCACTTGTATTTGCTATAGTAGAAATTTGGAGAGGAATTTCAAACAGTTTAGTATTTATAAAGGCAGCCCTCTCTAGCTATTTGATCTAAATAATTCTCTTTCTTTTTCTTCAGCTTCTCTGGCCCTCCTGCCAGTGGTTTCTGCCTTCCCCATGTACTCTCTCCTACGCGTGGATCGCTCCCCATGCAATCAGACACATTTAATCATTTATAGCAAAGCATCCAACAGGCCATCGAAAAAAATGCGAGACATACCCAAGTAATTATTTTAAGGATTTTGTTATTTTAAAATTTGAGAAATCTGCACATGAGAAGGTCCAAAACCTGAGAGACAACTGCTTTCCTTTCAGGGGGTCTGTTGACATATTCAGCAAATAATTTCCAAAACACTATGGGATGTTTGAAGTTGTTTTTCTCTCTAGACAATGTGTGTGGCTCAAAAAATCACTTCCGTGTAGCACGTTTTCTTAGATTGCCTTGCCAGGTGACCAGAAATAAAAAACAGGTCCTTAAAAATCACCTCCTCCAACACCTATCTCCCCCAGTCAAGGGGCTCCAGCACATTCCAACTGTATATTTTTTGCTTCAACGCCCTGTGTGGCCTTGCTCAGTTTAGATTTGAACCCAGTTCAAAAAAGCACATGTCCAGGAAAAGATTGTGCAAGAGTTTCGTGTTTATGCTGCGCTGTACGTTCTTAGCAACGCTAGCCGTGTCATCCATAAACATCAATCTAAATTTTATGAGATTACCAATCAACTTTCCAGCAAATATTATAGATTTCTCGGCGAAAATGAAGAAAATACTAAATAAAGCAATGTTTTCCCAAAAGTTTATATAAGACAATTAACATGGGTGCATTTATCAAATCAGTGAAGCAAACATTTGTGGAGCGTCTGTCTTTGGGCATCGCGCTGTTGCTAGGTGCTCGGAAAAACACAAAAGTGAGCAAGACCTAACCCTGAGCCTTCACTCAGAAAAATTATACTGTACTTCTGTCTTGCTTTTGTAGAGGGCTTTGTTCTTCCCAGCACTTCATCACATCTGACTTCAAGTTAGTAAATCATTGTACAATCTCTATCCACGTGGATAAAGAAATTGATCTGGGGTTATAATTTAGTCGATGAATCGATCCATTGTTTTTAATTATTAACTTTTAAGGATGGATTATTTTTATTAAGATTTTATTAAGATGAAATTCCTCAAATGTCTCTCTACTATATTTGTCAATGGCACTTTTATCCCGGAATTGATAAAAGTTAACAGTTATATAGTAGTTACTATGTGGTGGGCACTGGCCTAATTCCAAGTATTTTATATACAATGGCTTCTCTAATGCTCAGAACAGTCCTTTAGATGGGGGTCTAGCTATCTTTTACTATATAATTAACTAGCTTGAACTTAGTGGCAGGAAAGAACAACCATTTTACTATACACTCAGATTATCTGGATCAGGAAATCAAATAGGGCATAGGAAATCAAACAGGAATACTCTACAGTGTCTGAGTCTGAACAGCTATAGGTTACCTGACAAAGTAATTGGTGGCTGGGGTCATCTCAGTGATTCTTCCCATATGTCTGACACTTGGCCTGGGCTGATATGAAAGGTGGACTCAACTGGAACTGTATATTGGAGCCCATACTTGTGTAGCCTTTCTGTATGTTTGGGGATCCTTACAACATGGTAAAATGCTTGAACTTCTTCTTCTTCTTCTTTTTTTTTTTTTAAGCGGAGTCTTACTCCATCTTCCTGAGCAAAACAGATTGGTGGGAAATTTGCGTTTCATAGTGAGTGGCAGGATAGAGTGCTGTGGCATCACAGCTCACAGCAACCTCAAGCCTTCTGGGCTCAAGTGATCCTCTTGCTTCAGCCTTCTAAGTAGCTGGGACTATACATGCCCACCATAACACCCGGCTATGTGCTTGAACTTCTTATGTGGCAGCTCTGAACAACAAGAGCAAGTGTTCCAGTAAACAAGGCAAAAGCTAGATGACTTTGTATACCTAGCCTTGGGAGCACTGATTCCATCAGATTCTAGTGGTCAAAGCAATCACCAGCCTATGTAAAGTCAAGAGATGAGGGTGGGGGTGGAACATAGAGTCTGTTCAACATGGCGAGTGTCAAAAAATTAGTAAGCATGTTTAAGACCGCCTCCAATTGCTGAGGCATAGAGATGCAAAGTAGTTTGTGCAAGATTGCACATTGAGTAAAAGGTAGAGGGAAGACGTGAACCCAACCTTTCTAGTCAAGAGCCATGTTCCCTGCCAGTAGCTATGCTGCTTCCAATTTCAGTCTTGCAATTTATTTAACATGTGTGTGTGCCTGTCTCTCTGTTCAAGGCTCATGGGATCTAGCACTAGACAAATGCCCTTCTTTTAGCATTTCCATTCTGTTATGGAAGAAAGAGAGATAGCAGACAAATAAATATATGATTACCATATGATAAGGACTAATTGAAGAAATTGAGCAGAACAAGGCAGGTAAAGAGTCACAAGCAGTGATCTGATCATGTTATTTCATGTAGGATGGTCGTTAATACTAATAGTCCATCATGTGGATTCTGGAACATTTGTATTTGAGGTAAGGAATACTACTGAGGGCTCCAAACCCTCGATGGAGAGAAGAGACAAAGGGAGGATGTTTAGGCAGTCCAACATCCAAGGGAACAGCAGGATTAAAGGGACAGGGCTGGGACCTTACTTGCAAAATGTAGCAAGAGTATGATGTCCTAACCATCTAGAGCAGACTGTTCATGGCCACTGAGAGCAGGTGTGGTCAGGGAGGTGCTGCAGAGCCAGATCCTGTAGATTCTGGTGGGTCCTTGTGAGAACTTTACTTGGAATGACTCGAGGGAATAGGGAGCCATTGAAGGCATTTGAGCAGAGATGTGACCTGCTCTGAAAAGATCATGAGGAGCAATAGCAGAGGTAGGGAACAGCTAGGAGGCTGTTATAGGTTAGGCCAAAGAGGATATTGATTGGACCAGGATGGCGGTGCTAGTGGTGGTGAAAAGTGGAAAGATTGCTCATCTGTTTTGAAAGTAAAGATAGAAGATTTGCTCAGGGGACTCAGAGAGATGAAGACATCAAGAATGGCTTTAGAGCCCTGTCCTGAGTTGTCACTTGCAGGCATGGGGAAGAGGTTGAGGCAGAAGGAGGTCTGAGAGATATGAAAATTCAGCCTTGTGTTTTTGATGTGCTCCATGGATAATAACCATTGGACTTCCAGGGGAAATGTTGAGAAGGCAGAGAAATGAGTCTGGGGATCATAGCAGCAGCCTGCCTCAAAACCTTGGAATCATCCTCTCTTCCTTCCTTTATTCATTAGTTCCAGTCAGTTACTAAACACTATCAATTTTGCCTTGAAAACAAACTCTTTCTCACGTGCCCTTCTTTTTATAATCACTGCTCCCTCCTTATGCATAAGCACTCTCCACTCTCATCTTAATCAGTACCCATGTCTTTCCTCCCTTCAGTCAACCCTAACAACTGCCACCAGATCAATCTTGTTGAAAATGCTGATCTCCTGTCACTCATCTGCCCTAAAACTTCTATAAGCATCCAAGTTTCCTTAGAAAAAGCCCTCCAGACTCCAGTGGCCAGAAGAAATCACTGGACACAGTACTACATGCAGATTTCCAGACTCCACTACCAGACAGTCTTCTTCTGTAGGTCCAGAAGGGACCCAGGAATCTGTATGTATGATGTAGCCAAGAGTAACTCTGTTCAGGCTTGGGGTATGCCTTTGTGTTTGTTTGTGTGTGTGGGGAGGAGGAGGATCTTCTTGCCTCAGGTTAGCTGCTGAGCCTGCAAAAGAAGGGACCATCTGACATTCACTGAGAGGGTCACAATATTAGGCACAGAGCAGATGGGTCATGATAAAGAGTCAGATGCACAAAACTGTATGAGTTTCTTTTCAAAAGCTGACTTTGAGTTCCCATGGCACCTAGTGTGTGCCCAATGGATATTAAATAAGTAAAGCATATCACTGCTAGTTTGACTTAGTTTAGCCAATATATTTATAATACTAGAAGCCCAACTCTTTAGTTAGTGATTTTATGAGCTGAACTCTAGTTTATAGGTTGAGAACTTGAATCTTGATGAGTTTAATGAGCTTCTATAAGGCCATCCAATGAGTCTGTAGAAAGGCTGGGATTCAAATCTTGGCTGCACTTAGCTCTCTGTGCTCCCCAGGGAAATACCCAATAAGATGTTACTCTCTCATTTCTATGAAAACTCCCTGAAAAAAATTACTTTCACTCACTTTTTTACTCTATCCTGGTGGCCTCTTCTCAATTCACTATAATCAGTATTTTTTTTTCCTTCTCACCATTTTATACATCATGGTCTCCATTGACCCAAATTTTGCTCTACTCAATGGTCACTCCTCCTCAGTCTTTGTCTTATGTGACCTTCCAGCAGCACTGGACGTGGCTGATCTCTCCCTTCTTTTCAAAGTGTTTTTTGACATTTTCAGTCTCAGTCTTTCTCTGATCTTCATATGTATATATTCACTTGGTTGTTCAAAGAACCTTTCCAACTTACCTTGACCCAAGAACACTTCTAATTCCCCATTCCCCAAACCTGGTTAGATCTGAATTGGGGAGGTCAGAATACCGCAACTGAGCACTCTAAGGCAATGAGAACACTAAGGTTTCAGTCCACCAACATGGAGCTTTGCTATTGATGAGGTGTGACAAGGGGATGACTGGGCATAAATGGCACAGTGAATCTTTCTTTTTTAATAGTGTAGTTCCACAACTCATTTCCAGAAAGCTCAAGTTCTCATGAAGCTTGGTACATGATGTCTAAGGCACTTTCTTACACATATCTATAAGATGGACATTTTGTTCAGAAACATCTTTCTGAAACTGATTCAATGTTGAGAGAGAAGACAGGCATTGAGGAGAGAGTAGGATGAAAGGAGACCAGCTAAGTGACCCTAGGGTCTGATCTTGCCCTATTATCTGCTGATACAGACATAATACGCACACCCAATGTCAATCTCATGGTCAGAGCAACTGAAATAGAGACTGCCCTCATGGGAAATAAGATTAGATCACAGACAGAAAGTGGGGCACCTCTCTCCTTCCTTCAGGAAAATATGTGGTCACTGACTGCCTCACTTTTAACTTCTATGGACTGAAGGGTCTTCCTCGGATGTGTCTCTCTACTTCTTTCTCCAACTAAGCTTATTCCATTAGCTCATGGCCTGATCCCAATCTATACCATATTTCAGGCCAGTCTCCCTATCTCTTGGCTCAAATCCCAAAGAAAAGAATCATATTGGCTGCTGAACTCCAACAGGTTGGCTGACCTTGAATCAGATGTGGTATGTGTGGCCAATAAGAGTGGGGGCCATGTTTATCCAACGTGAACATCTGAGTTCACAAGATCCATGCGTGTGGGGATTTCTCAGTGAAAGGAACTATTTTAAGGTAAATTGTAACTTATTGGGGACTGTGTAATAGTAAATAGCTGAGAAGAAAGTTCATGTTTTCTTGATAAACACTCCCTGAGAATAAACTTTGCATATAATGATGAGTGAAAATTACAGAAGGAGGAATTGAATGCAAAGGAAAAAAGAAAAAAGGAAAATATTGGTTGGATTGTAGCCAGTAGTTTCTCAGCTACAGACATCTGGAGCTGAGACAAGGCAAGGTGAGGAGCTCTCTTCTGTGGCAGCTTGCAGCTCCTGCTCCGAGGAGGCTAGGTACAGGGATATTTACATTAAATTAATGTGGCTGGCTATACCTATGCTCAGCACTTGGATACACGGTTAAATAATCAGTGTGGTTTGGCTGCTGGTTTCTTTACTGTGGTTAAATAATTGGTGTTGTCTTGGTTGCTAGCTACTTTAAAAATGTATATATGCACTTGTTTCTCTGTCATTTTTTTTTCTTCCTCTGGAGCAATTTTGACAAGCCCTTGGCCGAAAAGTGGCTGACCATCTTTTAAAGGAATGCTTTTTTTTTTTCTCTCCTGTATTGTTTATGTTTCCCCCAGATACTGCTCAAGGATTTGAAAATGGAAGGAATTCAGTCCAGATTTTTTGTTTGTAAAGTAGAGATAAAGTTGAGCCTGAGGGCATCTTTGATTTTCCAGAAATTCCAGAAATGGGCTCCACTTTTGTAATGCTGATTTACCCAGTTCTCAGATGCACCATGAAAACAGGAAAAGAAAATTGGGATGGCCCCTGGAAAATAACCTGCAAGTGGTCATTGCCCTGTGTTTTGCTGGGTCTCTAAAATCTAAAACAGCTTCTCACTCTTATAGGCGTCCAATATGTGTTCGATGAATAAAGAATAATAACAGCAAAAACTAGTAATTCAGGACTGACATAACTTCTATCCCAGCAGTTGTTTCATTTGGTCATTTTGCTGATTGGCTTGATAATTGTCAAACTACCATAAAGTGCTCTGCCCTGGAACCATAAGAAGGTGTTTGCTTTCCCCATGGCTCAGTCCTTTCCCAAATCCGTAAACCTACCCCTGACCCCAAACAAATGAAAATCAAAGCATGAGCCTTCTTTCAGCATCAAACTGACTAGGACCATCCCTCAGTAGAGAGACTAAGTCCAGGAACAGTCACCACTGACAAAAACACAAATGCAAACCAAGGATGAAGGCCAAGTCTTTAACCGTTGCCCCCAAACCACAAGGTCTTCAGGGATTCACAGGACATGGGGACAAAACGCTCCAAGTCTGAAGTCATATGCAGCCTGGAAAGTGACTTTTTAGAATGGGAAGGTGACGAGGAAAAAGCAAAGTTTTGTTTTTTAAATATGTGCCTTTAATAGTAGGATAATTTCATCTCTAACAGAAATCCAGCAATGGTTATCCAGATTAAAAAATCATGGACATTTCTTTCTTTGTATGACTCCAGAAGAGGGTCAGGGAGAGGTAGTTTCTAAGGTTTTAAAGGAAACCTAGGAAGATTTTTAAGAATTAATTGTTTTTGCCATTTTAGTAAGAGTTCTTATTTCTCGTATAAAAAGTCGTCTTTTATATATATATATATATATATATATATATTTTTTTTTTTTTTTTTCCTGAGACAGAGTCTCAATATGCTGCCCTCAGTAGAGTGCGTGGCATTACAGCTAATAGCAACCTCAAACTCTTGGGCTTAAGCAATTCTCTTGCCTCAGCCTCACAAGTAGCTGGGACTATAGATGCCTGCTACAATGCCAGCTATTTTTTGGTTATAGTTGTCATTGTTGTTTAGCAGGCCCAGGCTGGATTCGAACCTGCCAGCTTCTGTGTATGTGGCTGTTGCCCTTAGCCACTGAGCTACAGGCGCTGAGCTGACATTTTCTTTTCTTTTCTTTCTTTCATTCTTTCATTTTTTTTTTTTTTTTTAAACAATTACTGATCAAGTGGGGGGAAACTGTCAGGAAATTCAGACCTTTTACCAGGCCTCTAGGTACTGAGATTGGTGCTAGGGACAAGGTAATGACAGAGGACATGGGTTTAGGACATGGGTTGCTGGGTGATTTTTCTATGAGTTGGATGGCCTCCTTGAACTTAAATGTATTCATTCTTTCCCTTATTAATTTTCTGATAACGTGTGTCTTACACATAAGAGAAACAAAAGTTAAAGCTACCATGAGATATAATTTTCACTTATCAGATTGGCAGACATGTTATGTGGTGAGTGATGATATGAAGAAACAAACACTCTCATACACTGGCACAACTTTTATAGAGAACAACTGACCTATCATAGGATAACTTATCTAACATAAGTTTAAAATGCACCTTTTCAGTGGGGTAAGAGCTGAGGGATGAATACCTACTTATTGGGTACAACAAACACTATTCAAGTGGTGGACATACTAAAAGCCTCAGCTTAAGCATTATAAAAAATATCCAAGTCTTAAAATATTTGTATCCCCTTAATATTTTCAAATAATAACAAAATTTCATTCTTTAAAAATAATAATAAAATAAAATGCACCTTCTCTTTGACTCAGTAATTCCACTAGTAAGAATGTATGCTTTAGCTGTATGAAAGTAATTAGGAAATGACAAATACGCACACAAATATGAATAGACAAATATTCATTGCCACATGGGGATGACAAAATATTGGAATTTAAATGTTCAACAGTTAGGGACCCGTTAAACAGTTTATGCAATACTTGAAACGGAATGCTATGTGCTTATCAAAAAGGATAAGCAAATATTATGTCAGTTCTTTATAAAGTAACATGGAACAGTGTCCCAAATATACTGTTAAGTGAAAAAAGGCAAAGATTATTGTATTTTAAAAAGACACTTATCTATATATACAAGTATTATCTCTGGAAATTCAGGTTAGAAATTAGTAAGAACGGCTTGGAGAAGTGGGTGGCTGGTGCAAAGGTCAGCAGAGATTTCTAAAATCATATATTTTTAATCATTTTTCATTTTGTACTACATGCATAAATTTTTCCTGATCAACAATAAATTTTAAAAAATTTTAAGTAACTGGAAAGCATAAAGGAATATATAAAAGGCTTTGGTAATTGAATGTATGTCACTAAATGAAATAAAGATGTATAGCTTAAGACCACCTATTACACACATCTCTATTCAGAAGAACAACAGAATAGAATGTTTGGCACCTGGTAAGCACTCAAGAAATGTGTCTGGGATGTGTAACTGAATTATAAGGATGATTCTGTCATCCACATAAATAGTTAATCATTTGGGGAAATATGTAGCACTGAGAGACCAACTTTTGGATTAAAATGGCCTACATGACCTCGTTATATTTTTTAATGAACACAAAAAGAAATACCAAATTTGGAAGCTTTAAGAGATGAAGCTTTGAAACATAATATTTCCAGGAGGCTTTTTAGGGCAGTAAAAGTATCCTGTACGACACTGTCATGGTAAATACGTGACATTAGACATTCATCAAGACCCAGAGGATATACAGCATAAAGAGTGACCTAATATATGAGGTATAGCATTTAGTTAATTGAAATATATCAATATTGGTTCAGCAATTTGAACAAATGCATCAGACTAATATAATAGAAAATGTAAATAACAGAGCAAGCAGTAAGGGGGGTTATGCGAAACTATGTACTTTCCAATCAAATATTCTGTAAAACTAAAAGTGCTTTAAAAAAATAAAGTCTACTAAAAAAAATGGTAGGGGGAACAGAGTTGGAAGGCTTAGGGGAAAAAAGGAATGCTCCAGCTTCCTAGAACTCAACAAATATTTGTGGAATTGAAATGAATCAAATACGGTGAAAAATGAGCATGAAAGTGTGAATGCAGATTTAAATTGTACGAAGAATGTGAACTTATCAGTGAGGTGTTTGATAAAACCCATGATACGTATTTTGTTAAAAAGTATTTTATCAATCAATCAAAAAGATCGTAGAGTTTTTCTGAGACATCTGATGACAATTAAAGATTTTTCAACAATAAACGTGTAACCAATTCTAATGTGTTTCCCCCAAATTGTTTGAGAAGCATTAACCTGGCACTCAAGATTTTGTACTAGTTTGCTGATAGATTTTTTTGTTGTTAATAGTTTTTTCCAAAGCCTGTTTTCTTTATAGAGATTCTCAAGATAAATAGCAGGCTTTTAAGACAATTGATAATCTCTCTTATAAATTTCTATATTAATTTAGGGAACAGTTTATCTAAATTTATAAAATAGTTATAAAAATGTTTCTTCTTAATTTCAGCCTTGATTTCTTTTTTTGTTTTTGTTTTTTGTGTATATATATATATATATATATATATATATATATTTTTTTTTTTTTTTTTTTTTAGACAGAATCTCACTCTGTCACTCTTGGTAGAGTGCTGTGGCTCACAGCAACCTCCAACTCTTGGGCTTAAGTGGTTCTCTTGCCTCAGCCTCCAGAGTAGCTGGGACTACAGGAGCCCACCACAATGCCAAGCTATTTTTTGCTGCAGTTGCCACTGCTGTTTTATTTGGCTGGGGCCAGGTTCAAACCTGCCACCCTCAGTATATGGGGCCAGTGCCCTACCCACTGAGCCACAGGCACCACCCTTCATTCTTGATTTCATAGTGACAAACTAAATTTGGAAACAAGGCCAAGTATGACTTTGAAACATACTAATAATGGCTATTGTAGAACAGCGTCAATGATTGGAGAACTTAAGGGGCGATGCCCAAATAGGCACAAAGTGCTGTCTTGGAAAAATTGTTCTTGGTAGAAATATAGATAAACTGCTAATGGTGAGCTACTGAGGCTGAAGCATGTTGTATCTTGAATGTTCTGTATTGAACTTTGTGATTGGGCTTAAATACCCATTTCATTAAAATATCTTTTTCATAACATGTGAAAGTCAAGTTTCTTGAGAATTGGAGCTCCGGCTGATTTTGTGGGGATTTCCTCATGTTATTAGATATTGAAACTGAGCTAGCAACAATTCCCTTTTTCAGAGGTGTCCAACCTGCACCTGCATGTTGATTTTGTGAGGACTTTTTTTGCTTATCTGTAGTGTTGGAGATCATGAAAGGTATGCACAGACTTTATTGCTCATCAGCTTTCGTTAGTGTTTGCTTATTGAATGCATAGCCCAAGACAACTCTTACTTTTCCAATGTGTGGCAGAGGAGAAACAAAGGCTAGAAATCACTGGTTTAAAGTCTGTACAACTCATCTCTTCTCAAATTATCTGTGAGATACAGATACACAACACTTTTTCTGCCTGCCACGCTTATGAAAACCAAAAAATTTAAAGTTATTAGAAAAATAATATGAACCCTACAAAATAGTAGCCCCCAATTTTATTATTAGATTCAACAGACGTAAAAAGCAATTTACTCTTTGAAATTACAATTAAAATATGCAAATAGTTGCTCTCAAGATCTGTACTCTTCCCGCCAAGGACCACTAAGAAGAAGCTCATGGATCATCACCCATCCCATTCCTGGATCATATTTGTCCTGGAGTGGTGGCTGCTTTTTCTCTTAATGACAGCTTTGATTTTCCTTTAGGAAGCACTCACCCTCTCTCCCTCAATCACTAACGTACAGAAACACATGGCCAAGACCAAATGAGGTTCCAGAACTTTTGCTAGAACATTTGGAAATAAAAGTATATAATTATTTCCACTGTGATTACTGGATTCTATTAGGGGTGTGCAACCAAATATTCGCGGGCCTCATGCAGATTATTTGAAGGTTGTTTTGGTTACCTGTAGTGTCAGCACTATGAAAAGTATGCATAGACCGTTTTTTATGTTCATCCACCATGGTTAGTGTTTTTGCATTTAATGTGTGGCCCAAGACAACACTTCTTCTAACGAATGGTAGAAAAGAAAAGGTTGCACACACCTGTACAGTCTACATAATATCCTTCCTTATCCTGTTCATCATCATCATCATCATTATTATTATTGGAAAAATTCTCAGGGCTTCATTGGTTCAAATGTTATATGTATTTTAAGTTTTAAACATATCGATAAATTGCCTTCCTTATCTATCCTTGATGAGATAATCTAACACTTCCTATTTCCACCAGCAATGTTTGAAGATATCCTTATAATAGCTGTCCCTTAGCCAGGTATTGTGGCAGAAGCTGATAGTTCCAGCTACTTGGGAGGCTGAGGCCAGAGAATCACTTGAGCCCAAGTGTTTGAGGTTGCTGTGAGCTGTGGTGCCACAGCACTCTACGGAGGGCAACACAGTGAGATAGTGAGACTCTGTCTCAAAAAAAAAAAGAAAAAGAAAAAAGAAAAGAAAAGAAATAGCTGTCCTAGTGCTTTCATGTTTTTGCCTATGGAGTGTTACAGTGATAGTTAATTTCATCTGACTGCTAGTTAATTTAAACATTTTTTCACTTGTTTGTTGACAATTTGCATTTATGGTTCTGTGAATTACCTATTTATATCTGTTCCCTATTTTGTCTTTGTCTTTTTCCTATTAATTTATAACAGCTCTTTGTTATTAGAAAAATTAGCCTTTGCCCTTTACTTTCTTAGTCAGTTTAGACTACTGTAACAGTATGCCACAGATAGGGTGGCTTAAACAACAAACGTTGTTCTAAGGGCTGGAAGTTCAAGATCAGGTGTCAGCATGGTCGGGTTCTTGATTAGATAGCTGCTTTCTCTCTGTGCCCTCACACGGGAAAGAGAACATCCCTTTGTCTTACAAGGGTACTAATTCCACCATGACAGCTCCACCCTCATGAACATACCTAAACCTAATCCCTTCCCAAAGACCCCATCTCTAAATACAATCACATCAGAGATTAGGGCCTCCGCATACGAATTCTGAGGAGACACACACATTCAATTACACAAACTTTTTTCCTTCTGTGGTTTGTCTACTGACTTTGCTGTCTTTACATATACAATTTATTAAGTTTTATATGGTCGAGCATGTATTTTTTCTCATTTCTTCTGGTTACCTAGTCTTGGTTATGAGAGAGTTCTTCTAAATTCTAGGTAAGGTGTCCTCAAACTTTTTAAACAGGGGGCCAATTCACTGTCCCTCAGACCGTTGGAGGGCCGGACTATAGTTAAAAAAAAAACAAAAAAAACTATGAACAAATTCCTATGCACACTGCACATACCTTATTTTGAAGTAAAATACAAAATGGGAACAAATACAATTCACACCACTTCATGTGGCCCGTGGGCCACAGTTTGAGGACGCCTGTTCTAGGTTATACACATATACGACATTGCTTAATTTTCTTACTTGATTTCTCTTATTTTTTTATATTTAAGGTTTTGTCGGGAATTTATTTTTAACATTTTCTTTTAAGTGGATGGCTAGTTTTGCTACCATCGTTCACCTAGGAGGCTGTATTTTTCTCATTGATTAAACTAGTATCTTTGTGAACCTAATACATGACAAAGGTTATGGTTTAATCAATATCATATTAATGTAATTATCAGGGCTCCATGATATGTTTGATACCTCATATTTTAATTTGTACTTTTCTTAGGTATTCTGAATCATTAATTTTTCATATTTTAACATAATTTTATCCAATTCCAAGAAAAACCCTCTTGGAATTTTGGAATTGCATTAAATTTAAACAATATTTTAGAAAATTGACTTTTTATTATATTTATCCCTTTCTACTTATTCAGATTTCATTTTCTTATAATATTTTCATAACTTTATTCATATGTATCCAAAGTCTTCCTTGTGAAATTTTTTGTCAATATTTTATATCTTTTGTCACACTTATACATGAAGCATTTCTCAAAATGTCCTTTTGAAGTGTTATGTCTATAGTACAGAAAAGTTAGCATATAGGTGCTTTACCAAAATTTCACACTACATCTAGTAATTTTTTAAGCACCTCCTGAGTTTTCTAAGCATACAGTCATACTATTAGCTGTTTCAGTCAAACTCTCAGGAACCATCACAATTGAAATTTGGTGTCTTCGTCATGTACAAGTCACTTCAGGTCCAGGGTAGCTGTGTTCCCAGGGTTGAATGTGCCGTGCAGGCTTCTTTGACTTTGTGGCACCCCCATAACAAGCAGAGGCTTCTAGGTTCAGCAAACATGGAAAGAGAGTATTAGAGAATAATTAGCCCCGGCAATTAAACGCCTCATCTTAGAAGTGATTGGTATCACTTCCAATCACAGCCCATTGGCTAGAACCCGTAACATAGCCATGCCCAACTGCAAAGGGAGTGAAGGGTAGCCTTCTGTGTAGCAAGAATGTGTGAGAAGAAACATTGATAAGTGCTGGTAATGTTAGCCATGTTTGCTAAAAGAGATAGTTTCGTATCTTCTTTTTCAATTGTTAGGTCTATCATTGCATTTCTTTTGTCTTATTGACTTTGTTAAAACGTCTACAGAAATGCAAAATAATAATGATATTGACTATCCCTGCCTTGTTTCTGACTTTAATTCAAACACACTGAGTACTTTGTAGCAAATTATTTGCTATTGGTTCCTGTTGATATTTTTTATATTATTAGCCCCCCCCCCCCATTCCTTCGTTGTGGGGGTTTATCAAGAATGTTTGCTGATTTTATCATAGGTCTTTTAAGTATTGTTTGAGAAGATCATAAATTTTTCTCCTCCTTTAATTTATTAGTAGAGCAAAGATTATGTGGCTACATTTGCTGTATTTGCCGAGTGTAGAGTATATCTCTCTTGGTCTTACAGTGTTATTACTTTGAACACTGAGGATTCTCAGAACAATAGAGTCTGCATGTGAGCTGATGGCACCCCCAATGGCCAGCCACTCAGCCGTGGGTTGTCTAACCATAAGACCCAATTGCATGCAAGGAGGAATCTGGAAAGTCAGCTTCTTCTCTGTGTGCACGTATTGAAAAGACATCTTTTCAAAGACAAAAATATGTGCACACAGAAGAGGAAGGTGTTGAGATTACATGTATTATGCAGGAGCAGAGTGTCTTAGGGGAGACCGTTCTCCATAAACACTATTTCTCTGATAAAGAGGACAATATACTAAAAGTCTCAGATAAACAGGTAAAGGGTAGGATGAAGGGACTAGGGTGGATACTCAGAAGAGAAATGTCAATCTGTGTGTGTGTACATGAATGCATGTGTGTGAGTGCAGGCATGTGTGTGCATGTGTGTAAGTCTGTATGTGAATGCATGCACTGTATGTGTGTGTGAGTGCATACATGTCTGTATGCATGTATCTTTGTGTTTGGGGGCACAGGATGGAATAGATGGGGTTAAATATTTGTAATAGGTCTTTCAAACTGTTACATTTTGTAACAATGGTAATGAGCATGAGCATTTTCCCTGTGAGTCACTGCAAATTTTTAAGTGGAGTAGTGATTCCACTGTGGAGGGTCACTGAGGATCTCTCTAGAGTAGTGATTCTAAAATGCTGGCTGAAGATGCAACAATTTCCAAAGAAGTTTATGTTGAATGAGGAAAAAAATAGGGCAATGTAGTACATTTTTTAAATATCGAAATGTGTTCAATTTAAAGATCTTTATTCTCTGGTTATTCCATCCCTGCTTTTGGAGTTGCAAATTTCCTTTATTTAATAAGACACCACTGGTGTTCATAGATGGTAAGAGGTTTATTTGTTAATACTTGATAAAATATAAAGTTGACTTTTTTCAGGGGTATTGCAAATTTTTTTGGAAAATAAACTGATCTATTAATTCTCTAAGTCTGGGAACCACTGGCAAAGATTATATAGGCAAAAATGTGTCTTCGTATTTTTTTTCCGAAGTACACATTCTGTGACCCCTGGGGAAAAATTCAAGTGCAATAGAGTTGGTACAACCATGTGCATTTTGAAGATGCTCCCAAGTGCTTCTGAGATGTTTCTCTGATTTGGAAGAAGAGCTGACAAAAATCTAGTGTTCAACAATGATGAAACTCTCAAAGAAACCAGGGCAATGAGAAGACAGAAAGGGTGAAGGCAAAACACATCATTTTAGACAAAATTATTAGGATTCAAGGATGTGGAGATGGTCCTTGAGAGAGACAGGGGAAAGCTGGAGTTCAGGACAAGTCTCCTGAGCCTCCCCTAATTTTGTTGTGCATAAAAAGAATTTCCTTCCACATGGGGTTCTTCTCCTTCAGCTTTTTTCCCCAAGAATTAATTCTTCTTAAGAAAGCATCAAAGAGACAAAGAGAAGAATTTGGAGAAGAATGAGGTAGGCATTCTAGATATGAGGTATAATATAGAAGTCTAGAGTACAAATTGCTTGATTTCCATTGAATATCTGCCATAAACTAAAGCATTGATATTTTTCTGATTATAAAGACAAAAATAAATGAACAAGTGAGTGGGTGCCTGCAAATGAAGACTTTTGCTAAGTGGTGAGTCTGGAATCCCCAAATGGCCCGGTGACATATTGTCAAGTCACCTAAGAACAAGAATCTGCCTCTTCTTACTTCATAGCAGACATATTGCTGAGCACCAAGGGACAGTTGGTCTTTATCAATTGAGGTTTTTTGTCCTTTCACTGAACCACTTCTGGAAATATTTTGTATTTTAAAACATCAGCATTATGCCATATTCTTTAAACTCTGAGTCTCTATCATTTCCTCAAATGATTTGAGTTGGCTGATTCAGAAGATAAGAAACAAATTCTGATTTTTCTCTCTACTCATTCAACTTATCAAATATTTTACTGATGGCCTAGGATGGGCCATCAATTGGATGGGGCACATTAAGAACAGGGAATAATCCAGGTAGATACTAGTATCTTTTTCCTAAGCAACTGGAGATAATGCAATTTTCCAATGATCTACTATTATATAACAAACCATCTCAAACCCAATGGAGTGGCCAAAAAACAACATTGTTTGTTACTTGTCCAGATTTTTAGGTTGACTGGACTGTGCTTTGCTGATCTCACATGGAGAAAGACCAGAACTGGGGAGACGTGAGTACAGTGTCTTGAGTACAAAAGTGAAGGTACTTACTCTTGAAGTCTCTGCAGCATCATCATAAGAGTTAGCACCTCCTTAAATTTTGCACCAGTATAAGGCCTTCCTTGCCTTATCCTGATCCTAACCTTGGTTTGCAGTCTCTTTCGTGTGTTTTCAGTTAGATGGAAGCTGGAGCTGGAGTCATCAGAAGGTTCAACTGGGCTGGACATCCAACACAACGCCTTCACTCACATGGCTGATGCCTTCTCATTTGGCTGAACATCTGGGAACTGGCCAGGGTCTCTTTTCCTCTCTGTATACCCTCCATGTATGGTAAGCTTGTGCTTCCTCACACTGTGGCATTTTCAAGGTGGTCAGACTTGTTACAGGGTGACTGGCCTGTCTAGAGAAAGCATTCCAAGAGGGCTGTGTAGAAGCTGGAAGGTTTCTTGTGACCTAGATGTGAAAGCCCCAGAATGTTAGCCACTTTCACTTTATCCTATTGGTCAAAGTCATTAAGACCTGCCCAAGACTTAAGGGAAAGGGAAATAGCTGCTATCGTTTGATTTGAGTAGTGCGGATGTAAAGTGAGGGAGAAAACTGATGGAGATTGATTTGGGAGAAAAACTACACAGAAAGACCAGCAATAGGTTCCAGGAGTCTCAGGATAGGTTAAAATTGAAATGCTCTTTGATGGATATCAGAAAAAGACTGAGGTTGAAAACATCAAATTAGAAGATGTAATTTAAAATCAAGGCACTGGATGAAATCACCTAAGGAAGGAGTTCAGAGAGAGAAGGAGCAACCAGGGAGTAAAATGGGAAACGGGTGAGGTAGGTCATGTCCAGTGTTTCTGAAAGGGCAAACTATGGAGAGGACTGAAAAGCGACTGTTGGGTAGAGCAAGATTTTGGTCACTTGTGACCTTGACAAGTAAAATGGCAGGATAAAATTTGATTATGTGTAGTGAATTGAGGAAAGAATAAGAGAAAGGAGTGGGGAAAGTGATGAAAAGCAAATTTTTCAAGTTTGCGCAGAAACAGGGTAATTACCTACTGGGAACTTGGGGTCTAGAAAGGTTTTATTTTTAATTATTTGTTTGTTTTTAAGACAGGAGGAAGTATAGCTTAGTGGGGATGAAAGAGAATGAAAAAGTGAAAGGGAAGCTGCTTGTCCCCCAGTTTCACACATTGAGGTGAAATGTGCCCCCAAAGCACACAGAGCTGTGGGGCCTCCCTGAAATCGCACTGAATGCTGCATTGAGGCCAAGGTGGGGCAAGTTTTACAAACATATACACATATTTTAACCTCTAAGCATTGGTTCTCAAAATTTTGTCCCCAGATAAGCAGCAGCAGCAGCAGCATTTTCTGAAAACTTGTTAGAAATGCAGATTCTTGGGCCCCACCAGTCTTACTGAATCAGAAAATCCAAGAGCTAGCAATCTGGTTTGCTTGTTTGTTTATTTTTTAGGGGTCTTCTCTGTCGCCCAGGCAATGGGGGGTGGGGGGCATCACAGCTCATGGCAGCCTAGAGCTCATGGGCTCCAGTAATCCTTCCTCAACCTCCTCTAGAAACTGAAACTGAGTCTAGACTACAGGTGGGTGCCATGACCGGTCCATGCAACCTGGGCCTTCACAGGACCACCTTGCTGAGGCTGGGGACTCGCTACTCTAAAGGAACTCAACAAACATTCACTTAAAGATACAACCGAATGTTGACCTCATTCCCTATGAGCCAAAATTCCAGAGCTTTAAAACCAAAGCAAATGTCTTTGGAGGTTTTCAAGTGTCTTGTCTTCCCTTGAACCTCACAAGTGACAGATCCAAGACACAGAGAAGGCATGTGAGTTGTCCGAGTCCTCTTGGCAGGACTGAGATTATGACCCTGAATAACAGAAAAAAGCAGTCGAGGATATAGTTGTTTTGAAGTGCCATCAAGTTGCAATCTTTTCATTAATTTTTTTTAAAATATAGATTTACATGGTTGTTTGTTTTCTCCTATTCAAGTCAGAGCAACCTGGTCTGCCTTACCTCCACCTGGTTCTTTTAAAGTTTCTTGTTTGGGGGATTGCAGAGGTGCAACTTGCTCAGCACTAACAGGAGGCTTTTCTGCAGCATGATGGATAAATCGACCAGAGCTGGAGCTCTGCCTCTGACTTTTGCCATTTCAAATTCACTTGGCCTCTGGGGAGAGGCAGACAGCCCAATGCTGAGTGTTCTGGAGCCCCGGCTCCCCTCTGCTTTTGGAGAGGAGATTTAGCCTTAATTTTTGTGACAGATGGAGTTGATAGTCTCTCCACGGAAAGAGGAGGAAAAAAGCGCCAGTTTTTGACAGGCCGCAGACGCCCGCTGCCTCTGGTGGCCGAAGGCTGCGTTGCGCCACAGTTAAGGTAGCTCGCACATTCCCGCGCCGAGATTGCAGAGGTTCCTTCCCTGGGCAGCCTCCCTTAAATTTAAGACAGGGACTGAAATTTACGCTTAATATAAACCTTGGTGCGTTGTCAATTATCTCCTTCTTCTAGGTTGCGGCTGTAGCCAGATGGCACTGCTCAACATTCCTTAAGATTTTTTAATGCCTTTTTTTTTTTTAAATTACCGCGCACGTTATAAATTTATATTCCTAAGAAATTAATTCGTTGCTTGGATTTCTGTCTTGCCATTTGGCGATGCCTAGTGCAAAGGCCGAACCTGTCAGATCGGCTCCTGGGGCTGGGAAGTTGGGGGTTGTAAATATCTCATCTTCTTTATTTTGTGCTATTAAGAAAAATGTTTTTAAAGAGATTTCTAAAAGTCTCCTATTAAATTCTTTAGGATTTCCCCTCTCCTCGTGATGATCAGGACCCAAAGATGAGGAACCAGAAAAATAAACTGCGTTGTGAATCCAATAGAAGACACAGATGAAGAGGAGAGGAAGAAGAAGAAAAAAGGAAGAGGAGGAAGAAGAAGGGGGGTGGTGGTGGAGGAAAGCCAAACAAAAAGGCCCAAGCTGAGCCGGATGCAAACATCTGGCCTCAAGCCCTGCCCGCAGGTTCTGCGAGCGAGCCGGGGCTCAGTATCCGAGCCTCCTTAAGAGGAGGAGGAGCTCCAGGGCTCTGTCAAGCTCCCTAAGCCGCTCCTTTCAGGCCCTGAATGCCTGAATGTGAGCTGCCCACCGCCCTCTCCGCCCTCCCCCACTTTGCAACCCCACTCCAGCAGCTCGTAAAAAAAAAAAAAAAAAAAAAGTTTCAGCAGCAACAGGCAGGACCAATAGCATCTCGAAAAGCCGGGAAAGGGGCCGAGCAAAGGGCGAAAGAGTGGAGAAAGGAGAAAGCGGGCAGGCTCGGAGCGCGCGGGGCCGGGGCTGGGCAAGCTGGAGGAGCGTTGCTAATGTTTTTGTTTGTTTGCTTTTCCATGCATGCATAATGAGGGGGCACCGCGGCACCACGCGGGGGCTCCCGGCCCACTTTTGTATTTAAAGCCTCGCTGCGAGGGAGTCCGGAGCCGGGTTCAGCAGATCCGCTTCCTGGGCTCCTGGTCACCCGAGAAGCCGCGGCCGAGTGAAGCTCAGGAGCTTTCTCCGGCCGCGTCGACTCTCTTGTTCTCCCCGCGCCGCCCGGAAAGAGCTCCCCGGAGCTCGGCGGAGGCCGGGGTCGCCGCGGGCGGAGGGGGAGGGGACGCGAGGCGGCCCAGCCGCGGGAAGGCGGGCAGCGCTCGGACGCCGGGCCAGGAAGCGGCGCGATGGGAGAGTCCGCGGCGGCAGCGGAGCTGTGCTGAGCTCGGCAGCAAGGAACCTCTCCGTCCGCAGAGCTAGCAGCGGGCGCGGGCGCCACTGGCCGCACAACGGATCTGCAGGCGCGGAGCAAAATGCACCCCCGGCGCCGCGCGGTCCTGCAGCCCCGCCACGGCCCTGCGGCCCGCAGCCCCGCAGGGCGACAGTGAGCGTCTCCTGCCACCGCCGGGGATCGAGTGGAGGACTCTCGGGTGGGAACGCGGGACAAGATCTTGGCGGCTGTGCGTTTCCAGGAAGCCACCGCAGCCCGAACGAGCTGACCTTCTGCCACCAGCTGGGCATCAGCCAGCGGCGCGCATGGATTTATGAAGACACTCATGCAAGAAGTGGGCAGGACTTGGGCAAACTTTTCCACCGGCTCAGAGTCCGCGGCTCCCAGCGCCTCGTCTCTTTTCCCCTCCTCGTCCGACAGCCGCCGCTGCCCGCGATGGTGGCAGCGCTGCGGGGCGGCGGCGGCGAGGCCCGCGGGGGGACCGTGTCGGGCTCCTGGCTATGCCTGATGGCGCTGCTGCAGCTGCTGGGCTCTGCGCCGCTGGGCTCGGGACTGGCGCACGGCCGCCGCCTCATCTGCTGGCAGGCGCTGCTGCAGTGCCAGGGGGAGCCGGATTGCAGCTACGCCTACAACCAGTACGCCGAGGCGTGCGCGCCGGTGCTGGCGCAACGCGGCGGGGGCGAGGTGCCGGGGGCCGCCGCCGCTCTCCCTGCCTCCGCCGCCTCTTTCTCGTCGCGCTGGCGCTGCCCGAGCCACTGCATATCAGCCCTCATTCAGCTCAACCACACGCGCCGCGGGCCGGCCCTGGAAGACTGTGACTGCGCGCTGGATGAGAACTGCAAGTCAACCAAGCGCGCCATTGAGCCGTGCCTGCCCCGGACCAGCGGCGCCGGCGCGGGCGGGGTCATGGGCTGCACCGAGGCCCGGCGGCGCTGCGACCGCGACAGCCGCTGCAACTTGGCGCTCAGCCGCTACCTGACCTACTGCGGCAAGCTCTTCAATGGGCTGCGCTGCACCGACGAGTGCCGCACCGTCATCGAGGACATGCGGGCCGTGCCCAAGGCGGCGCTGCTCAACGACTGCGTGTGCGACGGCCTCGAGCGGCCCATCTGCGAGTCGGTCAAAGAGAACATGGCCCGCCTGTGCTTCGGCGCCGACCTGGGCAACAGCCCCGGCAGCAGCGGCTCGGACGGGGGCCTGGACGACTACTACGACGAGGACTACGACGACGAGCAGCGCCCGGGTGGCGCGGGCGGCGAGCAGCCGCTGGACGACGACGACGGCCTTCCGCACCCGCCGCGCCCGGGCGGCGGCGCTGCTGCAGCGGGCGGCCGCGGAGATCCGCCTTATGGGCCCGGGCGCAGGAGCAGCAGTAGCGGCCGCTCGGCGCCCCGAGGCGCTTGGACCCCTCTCGCCTCCATCTTGCTGCTGCTGCTCGGGCGGATCTTTTAGCGCTCGCGCCCCCCACTGTTGGCTGCGGAGGGCCGGCGTCCCACTTTCGCGCGCGCTCTCCTGCCAGCTTCTGAGCTGGGGTACCTGTGGCTTGGGGACAGAGAATGGGATGGTTGGGGATACTTCCCAAAACTTTTCCTCTCCCTACCACCAGTCTTGGCACTTCCCCACCTCCTCTCCCCGGCTTGACTTCTTGGACCTCCTCTCTCGCCCCCATTCCAGGCTCTAGAAACTTCCCCACTTGCCTGCCCTCCAGAAACCTAACTGTAGCATTTGGGCTGGAGGCGGACAGGACTGTAGTCCTGGTCTCAGAAGGAAAGTAGGGCCTTAACAGTTCCAGGGGTCTGGGCTTGAGCATGGAGATTGAAGGAAGGATTATATTTGCAAAGTGGCTGCCTGTTTATTAGCATTTTTCCTTTGGAGGGGGAGTGCCAGTATAACTATTTTATTATTATTATTATTGCGGCCAGTGAGGACATTGCAATCGTAAGTAAACAGAAAAGTCCCTGATTACTGATTCATTCATTTATTCTTGGTATCAGAGCTCAGAATTCTCAGTGACACGCGTCCGGGGATGGGGGCGCTGTGATTGCCTTAGGAGGAACCCCTGAATTGGTTTTGGATAACTTTGAGCCCTTGACCTTAATTTCCTTGGTACCACTCAGCATATTTCTTAGGATTAAGGGTCAAAAAATACTGATCTAAGGGGGTGCTATGGTGTTGAACAATGCAACTTTTTATTTAAAAAAGCTCTGCACTGCCATCTATGAAAGCCTCTTTATGATGTTTGTTCTTTTTTCCATCAAGAAATTGTATATTCAAATACGCAGAGAACTATATATTACCTCTGCTTCTATCAGGGTGCTAAACCCTGGTACATCCTATATAAGTGTATTAAAACTGGGGTTTGTTACCAGTTGCTGTACTTTGTATATAGAATTTTTATAAATAGTATGCTTCAGAAATAATTTATTTTTAAAAAGAAATTAAAATTTTAAATTCACATCCATATTTACCCTTCCCCCTGAAATGTATAGAATCCGTTTGTCACCAGGGATCCAAACCCACAGTCCATTGTGAAGTGTGCTCTATTTAGAATAGTCCTAAAATGTACAGTGTATTTTATAGATTTGAAGTTAACATTCTTATTTTCCAGAGAATTTATGGATGTTGTAGAAATGTATAAATGCATTTCCAAACTGCCTTAAACATTGTATTTTTATAGACATCATTTTTTAAAAATCCTAAGTTTTATATAACTATGGATTTGTGTATTTTTTGATTATTTGTTTTATTAAAACATGTACATCAGTAAAGAGTTTTAAACAATGAATATGGTGTAGTTACTTTCAGAATTACACCGTAATTCTGGTTAACCCAATCATGGGGGAGGGTGAGGGTAAAAGGGGTACGAGGAATCGATCAACCATCAACTGAGATTAAAACACGGTACAAAACAAGAAATGCAGACTATTATCTCTGCCTTTAATTTAATGAACAATTAGACATCTGTAAATGAGGCAGCTAAAAAGATACAATTGGCCTCCATTGGTTTTACATTTGTGGATAGAATTTACAAAACAGTGTTTCCTGCACATGATTTGGGGATAACCCAGACAGATATCACATTTCCCTCCTCACTCCCCCTTTTCCCTTGGGACACCCCCCCCCAAACCTCCCTCAATATCACCCCTTACCCCCAAGAGTGTCCTCTCTGGCTACTAGACATTCTCATATAATCAAACATGCCAATAACATCTGTTAACCAATAGGTCTTAGAAAACTACAAGACTCAATACTTCAAAGTCATTTTCACACTTTTTGGTGGAAAAAGTACAAAATTTTGTTACAAAACATTCAGGCGGGCAAACGTAAACACACTGGGGAGAGGAACAATTACCAGAACTTGTAATATTGTTGTGAGGAGTTGTTTAGCAGTGAGCTGAAGGCTGGGTTCCTGCCAGAGCTACTGATCTACACTCAAACGCCCTTAGATAAATAATTACACTCTTAAGCTGTGTCGAGTGCTGATACACTTGACCTTGTAAATAGAAATGTTTGCAGTAGGAATAAACTCCGGCATTGGAAAATCTTTTAAACATTAACACAAAAGAGAGCGCTCTGTCCTCTGGGGATCTGAGCCTGAACCTCGCCAAGCTAGGCACTTGCAAGGGGGAAAAAAAGTTTATTTATCTTCTATTCCTGGTGTTTATTTAAAGCTTTTCATTTTAAACGCGGTGATTGGAAGGCAAGTCAGGAGTTTAAAAGTCACCACAAATAAACTTTGTCTGAGGGGTCGACAGATTAGCAAGATCTGGTGTCTCTTTATTTGATATTAACATGTGCTGAGAAAAACATAACCAGATTTCTCTGCTGCCTAAAGTAATTAACAAAGCTATGCCCCCTTCTGACTTTCTCCCACCCCCTACTTTTGAGTTTTCATGTGCCTTTAGCTCGCTTTTTTTTCCAGCTTTTCTGAATATTCAAGGCACTCCTTGGTACCCCTAAAGCCAAGATTGCTTTATGTATATATGCCCTAGCAGAAAGTGTATGATAGTTGCAGTATCAGACTTGAGCCTAGGAGAGTGGTGTGTGGTTGGAATCTCCAGTCACCTGTATGGTTGAGTAAACATATTGTTAAAACAAAGCTGAGAGGTTGTTTCTTTGGGAAGTGAATCAAGAGTATTCCCAGAGATGTGTAAATGAAATCAGCTTTCTTTACAAAATGAGAAGTTAGCAATGCTTGGTGTTTGTCCTTAAATATATTTAAATCATCTCCACCTCATGTTATTTTAACACATGCTTGACTAAAAGTTAAGTCTTTGTCCTAGTAAAAGGCCCAGTTTTCCCCAGTAAGAAGTAAAAGGCATTAGCACTAGAAAAGGCCTGATAATTAACTGCTACAATAAACTCACGACTTGATTTTACAGCGTCCTGTCAAAAGCATCTGCCTGGAATAAATCAACACAGCTCGTTCTTGGGGAGAGAGGACACGAGGCTTTATGCTTTCTTCCTTGAAGAAAGTGAACATTGATCGGTGGTCCATTTTAATTTAAACAATTATACACTGGAGCCCTGGACACCCCCCTCCCTTCCTCTCCTTACAGACTTAGTGGACTCCAGAACAGGTTGCTGAGATAGATGGTAAGACCCTTTAGCTATTGATATGGGATTGTATATTGCCATCTGCTTCCAGGAAGAAAGGACTTTTACAGATGTTGACATCTGCAATATCTTATGATCTCTGGGGAGCCTTTTGGAATTTTGGACATTTGGTCATCTCAAATGTCCCATGGAGAATGCCTGGAAGTACCATTAATGAAGGAAAAGGTTTCTCTGGCTTTTCCCATTGATTCTCAAATCCTTGCTACTAACAGAAGTCTTCCAGGGTGAGAGAAATTCCTTTTGGATTTGATGCAAAATCATGTGTCCTCAAGGCCTTTCCCATTTCCCCAGTTAGCAGATTTGAATTCTCAGTGACAGTTTATTTGTCTTTAGAGACACTTCAGTGACAAATGTTTAAGGGAGTATGTGACAATGGTCGAGAACAAGAAGGCAGTTCATTGAACTGACAGTGACCATACAGTAAATAGAAGGAGGTTTGGGCTTCACTGCTCACCCAAGCACACAGCAACGCTTTTGTATATAATCACAGTGGACATCACATAAGGTCTCTGTTTATTTTAACAATATATAGCGATGTACGTGAGCAACACAAAGACATAGAGTGGAAAAATGGCTGTAGGGAAGTAAATTCTTCTAATAAGTAGCAGCACATCTCTGTACTTGTTCAGCACCTCTGCAAACCTCTGTAAGGGAGGACCACAGCTCCACATCCTGACTGCCACAAATTTAAGGAACCACCAGGCTCTAGCACATCTGCAGCGCACAGCACTCCTAATACAGACAGAACCCTTCTCTATGAGTCAAGAGAAAACCTGGTGGAATGGGCTTTCCTTCCCTTCCTTGTCACTCTCTCTGTTCACACTCACCCCATCACAATGTTACCTACCATCGAATAAAAAGGGACCAAAAATATTCTATGAGAATCTTCAGAGACATCAAACCCTGTGTTGAAGATATTTCTACTTCAGCTATGCATTGTTAGCATATTAAGTTCACTGTGGAAGTTCTCTAACAAAATAACTTCATGTATTATATCTCTTTTAAACCCATATAAAGAAAAGCATACCTTATTCATTTTTGGACCTCTTACGCCAAGGACCATCAGAAACTTTGTCAATTGGCCTAGTTTCTCCCAGCTAATCAAAGCAAGGCTATTACAGGGGAGCATCATGTCACAAATGCTTTGTGCCCAGAGTAGTTCTGGTAGGGTTGAATTTCCAGTAGGTGTCACTGCCTTGTGTGTTAAGTTGGACTTTACTGTAGTCTGTTTGAGAGATTGCCTCTGGGACACAGTTGAAAAGGTTCACCCTTGACTATCTGAATGACTTAAGTAATGTGCTATTAGCATAAATACCTTCTAAGGCATCCATTTAATCAATTTCTTAAATAACAGAATGATCTACTACAAAATAGTAGACTGTATACACTATATTTTGGCACAAAGATGGTCATTCTCCCACTAGTAACCAGGGGCTCTAAATAAATAATTTCAACAATGTTTTATTAAAGGACGACAAGGGCCCTCGAGCTGCATTAATCGGGGAGAAGTCGAGTGGCACTTTTGTTATGGAAATGTTAAGCACATAATAGCACAGCCAAACAATGTGCAGCCACTTCATTCTTTCAGCCATGCTGACACCTCTTAAAGAAGAACTGCAGGGAAGGATGTGGGAAAGATTTGCTTTCTGAGGAAGCTTTCAGCTAATATTTTGGAGGGCTACCTTCCAACCCTGTGTAATATGCATCCAACAGAATTGAGAAGGGCTGCTGAGAGGCAGAAAGTGCTTCCTCCCCTTATTTCACGAGCATGGGCTCCATACTAAAAGTAAATATCTCTACTTTTTGACATGGCAATTTCCAAAACAGTATTTTGCTGATTTTTTAGTTCTGTGAGTTCAAGTTTACAACGTTGATTAAAGATAGCTACTCTCAATGATGTTAGTATCTACTCCAGGTAGCTATGTGTTCTCCTTAAGCAAATAGATGGCTTCTTTAAGTCTGCAAATAGGTGAATATACAATGTTGTCAGGATATCTTTAATTTGTAACAAAGAATAAAATAATATCTGATTCCAGACTATTATGGGCACCCTTGTGATCTCTGGTTGTCAATATATATTCTTACAAGTTTATTTTTGTATTTAAGTTTTATAAATTCTACAGGATATTTGTGGCATCTTGGATACCAGAATGGGGTAATGTCTTACAAGTAAATCTTATTGTGCATTTTATGCCTGATCAGATGTTACTATGCATCAAAATAAGGAACATTTCAGAAAGACTGGAGACCTTCCTCAAAGACATTTCTTTTATGAAAATGCCAGCCTTTGTCCTTCAGTTTTAATCCACATCATTTCTTGCCTGTCAGGTATTTGGAATATCCTTCTGAAATAAACATTGAAGTAAGCTTTTGTGATGACTGATACTTACTAGATAATCCTGAAAAGATGGGGGGAGGCGTCCACAAAAAAGAATTCCATAGGCATTTATTGAGGATGTACTCTGTATGAATGTGATACAATCTTGTCACTGGACAAGCTAACAAGATGGGTAGACAGACACATATAGATACTTTTTTAATGAAAAATGGCTGGCACAGGATAGGATGACTTGGCCCAAGTTTGAGTTTAAGGAAAGTTTCTTGGGCAAGGTGACACTGAAGCTAAATGTAAAGACAGACATGGGAATTAACCAAGAGAAAATGAGGAAGCGAGTTCTAGCAGAAGGAATAGCATGTCCAAAGGCATGGAGGGATGGACCAGCAGAGCGTTTGTGTGTGCACGAGTGTGGCCATTTATTATCACCAAAATATAAATAGGAAGTAGCAGGAAAAGGCTTTGAGAGAAAGGTTCATGCTAAGTCATAGAAGCCTTGAAGGTCATGCTAGTCATTGACTTCACTCTGCACAGTGCACAGGACAGGGAATCTCTGGGACATCCCAGCTGAAAGCTCAGAGGTTTACCTTTTCAAGCAGAGAACATGATGAGATTTTAAGGGATAAAGACCAGAGATGACAGACTAGTTAGGTGTCTACTGCAGGGGCCAGTCAACAAAGGCCAGGGACTGAACTAAAGTAGTATTGGTGTGGGGAAGAAGGAGGCAGATTCAAGATGCTGAGATTGGTCAAGTGTGGGGCCGGCAGGTACAAGAGAGGCCAGTATGGTTGCTGCATTTCAGGCTTAGACAACTTATGGATGACATCACCTTTGGTCTCAGAGGAAGAAAGGGTGGAGGACAAGTGATGTTGTAAGATGTATAGGGTATCCAGTTGGCTGGAAACTATAGGATACCATTTGTAGGTCTGAAACTCCAGGCAGAAGTCAGACTTGTACAGTGTTGTAGTTAAAATTCTGACAATGACATGCGCACCGAGACTGAGAAAGATGTGCACTGAGCAGATGAGGAGATCCCCAGAAAAGGACTCCCAGCAGGAATGGAGGAAGATCAGAGAAGTCTGAGGAAAGCAGGGGCAAGATATTCTAGTTTCTGGATATGGACACGTGAATATTAAAATGCTTAAGGGACCAATGCTCTGAACAAATCTTAGAAACAAATTCACTGCATTTCTAAGAAAACTTAAATGATCAAAAGATTTCTCATTATGACAATAAGAGTAATCATAATTATAATCACAACTGACTCCAGGAAAAAAAAAAGTACCAAGATTATACCATTACATAAACTTAGTAGTAATAATAATCAATGATAAGTCACATTGTTGATTATTACATGCCGTGCACACTGCTGAGTACATAACATATATCACATCATTCAATCATTATAACAGCTTTTTGAATAAAAATTATTGCTATTTTTATTATTATCACTATTTTACAAATGAAGGAAATAATGCTTGAATAACTTGACCGGGCCATTCAGTGAGTAAATGAGCAAATGTACAATCCAGGTCTGTTTGCATCAAGAGATTGAGATCCTAACTTTTATACCTTATCGATTCACAAAAATGTAGAAAGTCTGAAGAGTCCAAGAACTTTTAAAATATTGGACGAAATTTAAAAGATTTTATCTGTCTATGAAAGAAAATGTTCCATCATGTTAGCAGTTAATGCCATTGTAAGTCATTATTACTTTCTTCCTCACAGATGTAAATGTTCTCCAGATTTCATCAATTAATATATACTGCCCTACTTTCATAATTAAGATGTTTTTAAGTAATACTATTTAGAACCATAAAGAAGAAACAAGAGAGTGTACGTAGACTCTGTGTGTGATCATTGCCCCCTTTCACCTGCACTCCTTTTCCCTTATTGCTCAGTAAACCTCACATTTTCATGAAGAACAAGTGATGTTTTTTTTTGAAGTGGAGAACAACACAAATTTTAAAATTGTTCTATTTGAAAAAGTATGATATATGAAGATAAATCATAGCACAAAAAATGTTAGAGTAAGCAGATTCTCAAGAGGTTGCTCATTTATGCATCTGATCAATATTTATTGAGCACTTACTATGGGTTAAGCGCCATGCTGGGCTCTAGACATCCAGCAGTGAATCAAACAGTAAATTTTTCCTTCTGCGATGAGTGTGGGTCCCCACCAGCAATGTGCTTCCCTGAATTCCACTCTTCAGTCTTCTGTAACAAGACTATACTTCCTCTATTACAGAAGGACCACATTTTATCTTTCCCTACACCTGTTATTATAAACATTTGTTTACATTCCTTCTTTGAAAAATATTTATGCCTTGCAGACAGGTATGGGAAACTATATGCTAGCCTATAAATGGTAATCATTCTATTTTAATGTGTTTTATGAGAGGAAGAACTAAATCCTATAATGTTTCAGTATATAAAGAATATTTAAAAGCGCAGTTGTCTAGTTCTAGTGAAGTTCTGATAGAAGAGCTAAGCCAAAAATTGTTATGGTGCATGCTTTCAGGGGCCAAAGTATGCCCTGATTCTTGCCATGTGCTAAAATGAAAATATACTATTATATTCTGAAAGGAAAAATCATC
Source organism: Loris lydekkerianus (assembly GCA_963574355.1). Taxonomy (NCBI): domain Eukaryota; kingdom Metazoa; phylum Chordata; class Mammalia; order Primates; family Lorisidae; genus Loris; species Loris lydekkerianus. Next base: position 39,213 of record CAUYPK010005348.1, on the reverse strand, counting down.
CATAATGACATTTAATACTGAAAATTATTTTTAAAATAATCATCAGTCAGTTCCAAAAATAAATAGATTCATATGTCATGTAAATTGCCAAATGAAGTCCTTGCTCACTGCCTCCTGATTTCTGTCTATTCAGAAAAGTTCACCCTATTAAAACCAATAGTATTTTAAAACAAAACAAAAGGAAAAAATAACCTATCAATATTTAGGTTACTGCCAAAAAATTTATGTCTTTATTATTTAGCCTGCGATGTCTAATTGACCACCCCAAAACTTAGTGGTTTAAGATTTCTTACCATTTATTTGATCCCAATTCTGTGGGTCAGAAATTTGAACTGGACTCAGCAAGATAATTCTGCTGACTTTTTGGACTCACATGGCTGCAGTTAGCTAGTGAGTCAGGCAGGAGAGAGCTGGTTTCTAAGAGCCTCATTTACACATGTGGTAAATGACAGGGCTGACAGGGACAACTGAACCCGTGTCTCTTACATCTATCATATTAGCCATTAGGTTTCTTATGGCACCTACATTCCCAAAGCAGCAGGGAAGGGGAGCCACAACATTGTAAGCACTTTTCAAGCTTCTTGTACCGTGTTTGCCAATGTCTCTTTGGCTACCACAAGTCACATGACCAAGCCCAGCTTCAAAATGTAGAGAAATAGATTCCACTTCTTGATCAGAAGAGAAGTTGCATTGCAAAGGGCATGCGTTGGAGGATAAGAAAATTATGGCAGCCACTTTGTAAACAGTCTACCATAATAATGAATTGTTTTCTTTGGGTTTTGTTCCCATATCTTCTACTGACATGCTAGGGAGAAAGAAATGTAGGAGAGACTAGTTTGTGTCTTTAATTTTCACAATTTATAGAATTTTAGAGCCAAAAAACCCAGAAAGGACCTGAAATACTCTTTCACTGTTTTATTCTCTGAAGATTTATATTGTGATTTGATATCCAGCAGGATTGTTTATTTTCTTCTACTTTAAAATGTTTTGTATAGTGCTGCATTTTTGCCTTGCAGAAAGAGTTATAGAATTAGCTTGTGAAGTTCTCTTAAAAAGCTTTTATTGAGTCTTTGATTAGGATTGGATGCTGCTTGTAGATCAATATGGAGACAACTGGGAACTTTGTAATAGTAAATAAATCTTTCCATCTTTCCAGTTAGGTAAATACTATATTGATTTATATAAAGGTCTTACTGAAAGTCTCACATCTTTTCTTTTACGTGCAGGTCTTTTTTATTTCTTCTTAGTTTTATTTCTAGGTATTTGTAGTTTCTGTTGGATTATTGTTATTATTATGCTGACTAATTCATTATTGAACTGGGTGTATAGAAAACTATTTTTGTACACAGATCTTGTATCGAAACAGCTAGTTAAACTCCTATGGGCTTTAACTACTGGTGGTAAACTTTCTTTGATATTCTAGACAGAAAAAATAATGATGTTTCTTAAACTCTATCGTTATAGGAAAATTCACACTCTAAAAAGTCATTTGGATTTTCTTTATATGAGTGTAAAAGTTAGGATGTACAGTTCCCAAGAATGTCTTGATTTGAGACATCAATTGCAAGTTTGGAAGGTGGTTTTCAAACCACCCTCAGGTTCAATAATTTGCTAAAAGGATACACAGAAAGCTGTCATACTCATGGTTATGGTTTATGATAGGGAAAGAATACAGAGCGTCATGTGCAGAGATCCCACTGTGCTCTCTTCTTGGAGTCAAGACATGTGCAACAATACACATCAATTATTGCTATTTAGGGAAACTTGTTTGTCCAACACTTGATGTTCAGAGTTTTTATTGGGGCTCCATTATATAAGCATGATGGGTTGATTGACTCCTCAGGTGGTTGATGTCAGTCTCCAAATTGACTGATACCATGTGTTCCATAAATCAAGGTATGGCCAGCCTTCATCCTAGATCATGTCAGTATTGTCTTGTTAGCGCAAGACCTCAAGACGGACAAAGACAACCATAAGCTCCCATTCGGGAGCCATAGACAAAAGCCACTTGGGGGGACAAAGTTAACTTCTTTGCTCTACAGTGGGTTATGTATATCCATACTTGCCATATTAGAAATCAAAACATAATTTTTAAAATATTTAATAACTTATTAAGAAATAATAAACCTATCACATTAACATAAATAACATGTTTATTAAAATTTTTCATTTTCAAAAAAATTTGTGACAAAATCATTATTTCTTTACATTTCTGTAAAACTCTTTAATGTCTGGATTAATAGAAGGCACCTGGATTCTCATATATGCCTTGAATGCAATCTATTTCAATATATTTTATAGAAACATACACGCTAATCTGGTCTTACATATGTAGTTAGGAAAGGGAGGAGTATTTAATAGTTTTTTCAGATAATTGTAAATACTCATCTCTGATACATAAAACAACAACATTCAACAAGTGGTAGATTTTTAAAGGTTAATGGTAGGATAGAATCTGAAATCACATCAATGAACATTTCATAATCTGCTATATTAAAGTTCCTTAGCCTATCTTGCACTTGTAATGGATCTTTTATCCATGCATAATTTTGTAACATCATGTATTGGTCTTTTGAAAATGTTTGTCACTGAATTATCAATATTATCTAAATATAAACACACTTGATTTTGATACTAAATAAATTGTATTTGTTTATATCAACAATAAGCTCACAATAAAATTCTCTAACTATTGGAAAGATAGAAGGTTCTCAGTGTAGTATGTAAGTTTTCCAAAGTGCTAGTTTTTGCATGAATATGTTGAAGTTTTATTAGTGGCAACAAATCCTGTTATTGTTCTTGAATTGTATTTCTTTTTGATAAATGTTTGCCAAATATTCAACTTGAATGAACATAGTTTGTTGTAAGTCATTATTTTGCAGTCTTTCCAAGTAAAAATGGTGCTCTGTGAAAAAAAAAGTGGCTATTACTATTTACAACTCAAACAGCCAAATTATTTTTTTCTTGAGAAAAACGATTTATGCAGCCAAAATATCTTGTCTCTACTCCCAATTTTATCATACAGAATATACAAAGATGTTGGGTTGAAAGTAAACAAAATAAATTTTTTCTTACTTTTTGAAGGTAATGTTTATGTAAAATTGGCAAACTTTTGGCACACGTGGATTGCAGTGAAGAGTACCGGTACAGTTTGGTGGAATTGCCTTTATTTGTGCCAATTAACAATCAGTTTTACCCACTATTGCCTTTGCTTCATCAGGGCAAACAAATGTTTACACAGTGCAAAAGGAAAATAAAGACTTGGGATAATCTGAACTCATTCCTCTCCCAAGCCCCCAAGAGAGTCAGGAATCTTCCAAGAATCTATACACTACTCTGTGAAAACTCTTAATATACTTTTGCTTTCTACCTCATAGAAAAATATTTATACCTCATAATTATTTTTCATGTCTTATTATCCCTGCTAGGATTCACAGTGAAATAAGAAGGCACGATAGTGTTAATTCTTCTTGTATGCTGACTTCAGGGGTAATACTTTAATACTTACAACATTTTAGTATATGCTTTATCGTGTTAAGGAATTTTTTTTTCAGTTTCTTTAGTGTTTACTGGTCAATTGCAGGATTCTATTTCTTAAGCTATTGTTGATGATTTATTTTTCATAAATAAAATCAATTTACCTTGATTTTCAAAATATTAATATTATCTCATATTATGGTAATTTATAATACCCTTAATACATTATTAAGTAATATAATATTATGTTAAGTAATATGTAATATTGTAATATGTAATATTAATTTATAAGGGTATAAAGGTACTTTATAAGGGTATAAAGTATCCATTCAGTTTTCTAATTTCTGAATTCCACATTTAAATCTTCCTTCTTTTTTAACCTTTTATGTGCCTTCTTTCTTTTGCTTACATTATTGGTTTCTTAATTAATTAATTTTTTTTTTTTTTAAGAGACAGAGTCTCACTTTGTTGCCCTTAGTAGAGTACTGTGGCATCACAGCTCACAACAACCTCCAGCTCTTGGGCTTAGGCGATTCTCTTGCCTCAGTCTCCAGAGTAGCTGGGACTACAGATGCCCACCACAATGCTCGGTTATTCTTTTGTTGCAGTTGGGCCAGGGGCCAGGTTCAAACCTGCCACCCTTGGTATATGGGGCTGGTGCCCTACTCACTGAGCCACAGGCCCCCGCATTATTGGTTTTTTTAAACAGCAAGCATTGAGTATCACCTATCAAATATATGTTGTTTTTTATCTTGTTGATTTCTGCTCTACCATTATTGATTTTATTCTTTTAATATATGGTTCTTTGTTTTTTTCCTGAGTTCCTGAGCTAAATGCTTACCTTGTTTTTCATGTGTTTTAAGAAGTTCATTTCTGGGGTGGCACCTGTGGCTCAAAGGAGTAGGGTGCTGGCCCCATATACCAGAGGTGGTGGGTTCAAACCCAGCCCTGGCCAAAAACTGCAAAAAAAAAAAAGAAGTTCATTTCTGAATGTCAACTTTCCTCTATGCAAATTTTAGGTCACATCCAACAGGTTTTTATGTGCTATTCTTTCATTGTAATTCAGTTCCAAAAAGTATGTTTCATTTTGATTGGTTTTTTTAACCTCAGAATTATGTAAATTATGTTTTTCAATTTCTAGGTGCTATTTTCTCATTTTATAGCATTTTGATTAATGAACATAGCCAAACAATTTCTGCTTTTTGTAACTTATTGCTATTCATTCACAACCATTCATGTGATAAAATTTTGGGTCTATAGGTTCATAAAAAACAAATATGTAATCTATGTTTGTCAGTATCCTTTACAGTAGTGAATAAATTTAATTATCTTATTTTTCTATATCTCCTTTTCTGGTTTTTTTCTTAAAGAGATGTTAAAGTCTGCCATTATACTGTGAATTCATCAGTTTCTTCTTTTATTTCTACCAAGGTATAGGACCAAATGCATTTAGGTACGTGACTATTTTATCTTTATGACAGAAAATACTTTTTAATAATCTGAACCATAACTCTTCATCCTTTTAATTATTTTTGCCTTCAATTTTATTTTGTGTAATATAATTTTGCTGCACCTGCTTTAATTTTGTTGCTTTTTACTGTTTTTAAAAATGAACTTCACTTTGCTTTTTCTTGTTATGGCGTAATATACACACACATTGAAAATTCAGAAGATATAGTTAATCAAAATGAAGAAACTTAAAATCACCTGTAATAACAACATCTAGAGATAATCTATCCACATTTACATGTAGCCTTTCAATCTTTTCTATATACTTCAATAAAATCAAAATAGAGGCTGAGCACAGTGGCTCATGCCTGTAATCCTAGCAATATGGGAGGCCGAGGCCAGTGAATCGCATGAGCTCAGGAGTTAGAGACCAGCCTCAGCAAGAGCAGGGTCTCATCTCTACTAAAAATAGAAAAAGCTAGCTGAGCATCCTGTTGGGTACTATAGTCCCAGATACTTGGAAGGCTAAGGCAAAGAGAATGGCTTGAGTCCAGGAGTTTGAGGTTGCCATGAGCTATGATGCCATACCACTCTATCCAAGGCAACAGAGAAAATCTGTCTCAAAAAAAAAAAAAAAAAAAAAAATCAAATTTCATGTATCATTTTGTAAGTTGTTTCATCTTACTCATTATATCCTTTATGACTGCTATAGAAAGTGATAAATTTCTTCGTTCTTAATCCTTCTGTATTTTGTTTCTTGTAAAGAGCACGTAGTTGGTTAAGGTAAGTTTTGTTTGATTGTTTGGTTAAGTGGTACTCCTTTTTTTTTAATCCAGTGGAGTTTTTTGTCTTCATGGCAACTGAAATCTATTTATGTTTACTGGCTACTGGTTTGTATTTGTACCATTCTACTCTGTGTGCTAAACGTACCACACTTTCTTGTTTGTTTGCTTTTTAATAACACTTTGCCTTTATTGAATTGATCATGTTTTCTTACTTTTTTGTTATACTTTCCCCTTACCTTCAATTGTTTCAAGATATAAATTGCATTTCTATTTTTTCTACTGCTTACCTTAACATTTAGCCTATATTTAACACTTATTTTCTCTCAATGTCTAATGTTAATCAGTTTCACATCTTCCTCCTAAAGAAAACAATAACTTTTCCCAGGCCTTCCTCTTCCTACCATCCTCACCATGTCTATGTTATATAGTATAAATTGTTCTTTTATGTTTTGCTATTCCAATTTTTTCTTTATAATCCATCTTCACTTAGAATTAATAATACACATTATATAGGTTTCTTTGTGGAGAAGAGCAGAACAGGGCTCTTCAATCATATCTAGCTTAGAGAATTGTAATGAGAATTTGAGAAAAAAAGGAAAGTAATGAATCTTTATATTTTACCAGCTGGAACCAGAGAACCTTTTAGGAAATAAACAGCCCTGTATGGGAAGAACCTTGATAGGTCGTTGGATAGGGGCATGGAGGGAGGTTCCAGAATGGAAGGACTGAATGGGGAATAAGAAGGTAATTCCAGTGCTTTTTGTAAGTAAGCAAAAAAAAAAGAAAAAGAAAAGTGCTTTTTTGTTGTGGAGAAATAAGAAGTGAGACAAGAGCAAAAAGGTGGACAGTAGAAGACCAAGCAACATGGCCAGAGACAGAGGCCGTAAATAGTGGATGGACTTATGGGGAATGGGGACTACCTAATATTCACTCTGCGTTGTCTACAGTGTGAAACTCACGTGTATGTATCCTTCGCTGTTACCTATGAACACTGGTGAAAATACACCACACATCACTACCCCTCACTGAATGCTCTTGTCCCTTGTCAATAATAGAGAAGTATGGTTCTCCAGGCAAAGAAATGACCCATCATTTCATTATGGGTCAGTGCTGGAGAAGAGATAAAAAGATCTAAGTGGGGAATAATACGAGCAGAAAATTAGATTCGGAGAGACTAGAAAAAAAAAATGACACTCTGAGAATTCAATGGATTTTCAAGGAAAATGTGGGACTCCAGAGAACCAAGAATGGAAGCTCAAGCTGCTCTTACCTACGTTTTTGTGCAGGGACATGGTACAGATGGTCAATGAATTGCAGCTGTTACTCTCACCAGAAAATAGGGACGAGGATCTTCACCCTACCTCCAGCAGAGGGTGAAATGTGGACCTCCTGAGTTCAGTGAAGCTTATTCTGCACACCATAGCGACCCATGCAAATGTGAGAAGCTGTTATTATTGGAGCAAAAGTCATGCAGCCCTAGTCCTGGGGAGAGAGTCTGCAAGAGCGCTAGGTCCTGAGAATTTCTCTTCTTCAGCTTCTGATAAAAACATTTTCCACTGATGAAGGTAGCCATCATTAGTGATAAAGTTTAAGGATTCTTTATGTATTAGTCCTATATTTAGCCTCCCTTGCTGAGTCTCATTTTACACATTTACTTTTTTCATTTCAGGTTATATAAAACACCCCAGAGCCAAGCCAAATCTTTTGAAATAGATTACTTTTGCCAACTAAATGCATTCCAGGCACACCATCTGACTTTAATTTGATTGCGATGTCACACGTGAGAATGTTCCTCCCAGGAAGCAAACATGCTTGGTCCAAAGTGAGGCCTTAGCATTTTAAAATATTCAACCAATGTTTATTAAGTATATATCATCTGTGCCAGGAGCTATGCTGCATGTTATGGAGACAACATCATAATTATCATTGTCATTGTCATCAACATGGTGAGCAACAGAGAACAGGGCCAAAGTGTGGCGAGGGGGCAGGGGTGTTTCAGCCACTCCCAGACTCCCTGCAACCCTCTCCCAGCCATCCAAATGGATAGTAATATGTGCTACATGGAAACAATGGCATGCTGGCTAGCTTAGCACTTGGGAACTAGACAAGTTTCCTGACCTCCTCTGTTGGTAGTGGCCGTAAACTCCTAGGTATAGAAATTTTGAGAAGTTGCTGGCAGCAGCAACCTCTTTAGCTTCCTATTTAGTTCCTCTCCTTTATTCCTCACTCCTCTGGTCTCCTCAGTTCCTCTTCCCTTGTCTCCACATCATCATGTCTCCATGATGCCTCACAGCCAGCAATTCGGGCTGTGACTTCAGCCTTGGTCAGGTGCTGCACACCTGGCATGGCTGCCATTGGAAAGACATTTCTGTGCTTCTAGCCAATGGCACATGACTTGCTGCACTTGGCCTGACATGGGCTTCACCAAGCTCAAGTGCCCTTGGTGCCTGTTGTCTAGGATGGGGGATGTTATGGTTGAATTGCATTATGTCCCCCAAATTCACACGTTGAAGTCCTAACCTCCAGTAACTCAGACTATGACCTCATTTAGAAATAGGATATTTCTAAATGTCACTGCAGATGAAAATTATATATGTTAAAATGAAGCCATTTGGGAGTGGACTAATATGCCTAGTGTACTTGCATTGAAAAAGGGAAACTTTGCACATAGAATGAACACATGTGAACATGTAGGATGAAAGGGAGGCAATGATTCGACAACCCAAAGAGTACCAAAGATGGCCAGCATGCTCCCAGAAGCTGGTGGAGAGCACGGAACAGACGCTTCCTCCCAGCCCTACCTACACTTGGATTTTGCACTTCCTACCTCCAGAACTGTGGGATAAGATTTGTTCAAGCCACTCAGTTTGTGGCACTTTTTTATGGCAGTCCTAGCAAACTAATATGGGGGATTCAAAACGAAGTTGGATTTAGAGAGATGAGCGGTGGTGGTTATGTTTTTAATTTCCTTTGTTGAGAATCCTGCTATTGTCAACATTCTCTTTTGTTAGACTTTGTTTTAAAAAAGTTCATTCTCCCTAAAGTGAATATCTTATCATACAATAATATCATATTATATATGACAACAGCTTCTTCTAAGGCCACATTCATTTTAACAGGGGAAAGAAAGCCTTAATCCAATATTTCCCATAATTTTATGCACATATGAATTTTCTGTGGATTCATATGTGAAAAATTTTGCAATTTGCTCAAAATGCAGATTCCTAGGCCCCCCTCTTCTGCCAACTGAATCAGAATCTCTGAGGGCTGAGGCAGGAGAACCTTTGTTTTTGTGAAGGCGTCTTGGGAGAGACCATGGATCATACTCCAAGGAACACTGACATGAGCTGTAGAAATCGTAGGACTTCATGCAAATTCTGATGAAATGGAGGCATATTTTGGCATTTACCTTAGTCAATTTTTGTGCTGCTATAACAGAATACCACAGATGAGCTAATTTATTAAAGAAAATAAGAAATGTATTTCTTGCAGCTGCAGATGCTGGGAAGTCCAAGATCAAGGGGCCACATCGGTGAGGGCCTTTGTGCTGCATCACCCTGTGGCAGAAAGTTGGGAGCAAAAAAGCACATGCCCAAGACAAAATGGGGAGGGGGCCATAATCATTTTTCCTATCTGGAACCCATTCCCACAGTAGCTGGCCACTGCTGGGATAATAGCATTAATTTATTTGTGTAGGCAGAGCACTCATGGCTTAATCACTTATTTAAGGTCCCAACTCCCAACACTGTTGCATTGGGGATTAAGTTTCCAATGCATGAACTTTAGGGGGACATGTTCACACCCTAGCAGCCTAGTTCTATGGGAAGTACTGAAATCCCACTATAGAAGCAGTAATCTTTCTAGCTAACTTCTAAGGGGATAGCCCCACAGTACTCATTATGTATCTTAAGTTAAAATGATCTTATTAGAGAACTCCACAAAAACCACACCATTATAGTTTAATGAAGTAGAAAATTACTTCTAATTGGGTTTGTTTCCCCAAATAAAAGAGTCAAGAAGAGTTAGCAAATTCATTCATTTGTGCAGTAACTGTTCAGCACTCTTCTAGGCACTGGAGAAAAAAAGCAGCAATCTAACAAACCCTGGCTTTTGCTGAGGTTACACCCTAGACAGGAAAGCAAATAAGAAGCTACCAGCAGATGAGAACTCTAGGCCCTCCTGCTGCTCACTTACTTCCACTGTTTTGTCTCAGTTTTCTCTAGGTAGAAAATAGGTATGATACTATTTTTCAGAAAAAACAAACAAACAAACAAACAAAAAAAACATGGATCTGAAATTTACATATGTTATAAAATACCTACTCATTTTCAGGGAGCAAGGGGATGATATTATGAATGAATGACTGAAATGTCAGTGTTTTAAAGTAGTATTCTGAAAAAACAATCCTGCTATCCTTCTGTGCAATTTACCCATTCCTTCCCACACATTTTACTTATGAATCCTGGCTAGAAGAAGAAAAGGTTTGAAGGTTGGATGGTGTTAATTGCACCCTTTAACAGGCAACACCCAGGACAGAGATGTGTTTCTGATTTGCTCAATTACCCTAACGTTTCCACCAGGACCCCAGAGAGGTTAAGTTTCAGCAAAAGATTTAATCATAGGTTTTCAAACAAGATGAGAAGGTGCTAATAAAAGAATGAACATTCCAAACCACAGTAAAGAGCAAAGAAAATAAGAATTAGAATTCCTGTTCATAACAGCTACCAACTATTAGTTTGTTGAGTTATTCAGTAAAGTTTAGGAGACAAATAGCGTGGAGACCGTAGTTTAGATTGGAGCCTAATCTAATTTTGATAGATGATGCTGAAACAATTTCGCTGGTGAGTGCTGTGTTAAAACTTAACATAATTTTAATTGTATAAATTGATTTGCCAGTGTTTACACACATTTTCTTTTAATATCCACAAGTATATATTTCTCAAAATCCAATGCTAGATTTGAAAATAGAACTTCTGTGGAAAAGCAGCAATTATCTACTACTGTGCATCCACTCCAAACAGGAAGAGACAAACTATATAATTTAGCAGCAAAAGCTTGTTTTTATTCTAAGTTCCCCGTCTCATATTTCAGGGTTTTGTGCGGAGTTTAGAAAGAACGTTGAAGACACGGTCCCTAAACCCACCAGCACTTTAAGAGGATACAACATGCCTATTAATAATTGTATTACTCCTTTATTATTGCTGAGAATAATGATGGGCTGGAAGCGTTGGCCCCCAGGCCAAATTTATCCTGAAATGTTTTCAATTAACTCTTGGCACTGGCAGGAAAGCATCAAACCTTTCCCAGGCTGAAATATGGAAAATCTGCAGGGAACATCTCAGCAGGAGAGGAATTTCATTAAAATGAGCACATCATAATCCAAGGACTTCTGCTCCCCCTCTAAGCCTTTCTATTGATAAGGAGTCCTGGGCGATTTTTATGGATTTGCAAAGAGAAATGATTTCATAAGATCTTTTCAGAGAGGTTGCTGTGGCCTGGGCCTTTGAATTATTATCTGCTCTCTGATGAAGAAATGGTCAGACATTTGGCTTAAGTGTGACTGCTGGTGAGAGGCTGGACTGAAAGGAGTGGGGTGAGACTTCATCCAGCAAACAGCTGCTCTCTGCAGTCTCTGAGGGTCTGACACCCAGTGGGTTTTCTCAGGTCTCTGCAGAGTGACATACTATTACAACAGCTGTTTTCAATGGTATGCTTGGAGAGGTGAGAAGCAGCCTTCTAAAGGAATGAGATCAGCAACCTCACAATCTAACCACTTCCCAGGTGTAAATTCATTTCAGAAAGAATTAAATTGCCCTCCTGGGAGGACTGGGGTGGGGCGAATAGTTGAGAGTTGATGGGAAAGCAGTGCAGGGAGTATGTCTGTAGTCTCTGTCCTCAGCCTCCTACCCCAACTCAACTTCACATTCTATTGTTAAAACTGTCATGGGAAATAAAAGAGATTGATTCTCCATTTCCCCATAGCGATGCTACTGAGAGAGAAATTACCTGCAGTGGGAATGCTAAAAGAGATACTACATAGGAAATGCTCAGGAAGCATTTGTTGTAATCTTTTTGCCACATTATAAAGTAAAACATCAAAACACTTGGTCAGTACTATTCAAAAACAAGAAAAGTCTGAGAAGCTATCAAAACCAAGAGGAACCTAAGGAGACACGGCAAGTCATCCTGGATGAGATCCCTATAACAGAAAAGAAAGAAGGAAGGAAGGAAGGGAGGGAGGGAGGAAGGGAATGAAGAAAGGAAAGAAAGAGAGAAAGAGAAAGGAAGGGAGGGAGGGAGGGAGGGGAAGAAAGAGAAAGAAAGAGAGAGAAAGAAAGAAGGGAAAGAAAGAGACAGAAAGGGAAAGAAGGAAGGAAGGAAGGAAGGGTAATATGAAAACCCTATAGATTTTAGTTAATAACAGAGTACCCATCATGGTTCATCGATTGTAACAAATACACAAAACAAATATAATACATTAATAATAGTGAACACTGGGTGAGTGGATGTCTAGAAACTCTACTGTCCTCTCAATTTTTTTCTAAATCTAAAATGCTTCCAAAACATGAATCCCATCAAAAACAAGCAAACCAAAAAGTAAAACATTAGTTGAAATGTTAAAGAGACCTATTAAGGATAGTATTTTATTCCAATAAAGGCAAATCATGTGTGCATTTTAAGCCACATGAATGAAGGACATTATATCCCATCCCCTCTGTCTGGGTCACTCTTTATGTCCAGTTACCTACAGAAAGCACTTCCTCAACTCCATCACCAGTACCTTGAGACAAGACTCTGGCTCATCCTGCTTCCCCTTCCACGTTTCCTAGGACTGACCAGGATTAATGCCAATGTCACAGGCTCACGGAGAATGTGCAGGCTTGTTCCTTATTCTTCCACATTTCCTGTTACCTAAGCCCTGCAGTTCTGTTTTGTTAGTGTCACATTTGTCTCTTCTCTTCATTTCCTTAGTTACCACCTTATCCTACATCTTTTAAAAAATCTAGATTATTGCAGTTTCATCAATTTTTTTCCTTCTGCAAACCCATGTATCTGATTAGAAAACCTTTCCCAAACATCATTTTCACTTAAGTCACTTATAAATTTAGCAAGATGAAGTGTGCCCTGTTTTAGCAGTGGTTCTCAAACTTGCCTTAGAACTTATTAAAATGCAGATTGCTGGGCCTCACCCCAGAATCTCCAGTTTCGTAGGTCTGGAGCAGAGACCTGAGGACCAAGTGTTAAGAACCAGTGCTTTGAAGAACCAACTCCAAACTTCTCTGCTAGACTTCAGCATCTCTCTCTGCCTCTCCTCTCTCTCCCCCACAACCCTTCTTCTTCTTCCTTTTTTTTTTTTGAGATAGAGCCTCAAGCTGACATCCTGGGTAGAGTGCTGTGGCATCGCATCTCACAGCAACCTCCAACTCCTGGGCTTAAGTGATTCTCTTGCCTTAGCCTCCCAAGCAGCAGGGACTACAGGTGCCTGCCACAATGTCTGGCTACTTTTTGGCTGTAGTTGTCATTGTTGTCTGGCAGGCCGGGGCTGGATTCAAACCCACCAGCTCTGGTGTATGTGGCTGGCGCCTTAGCCGCTTGAGCTACAGGCACCATTAACCCTTCTTAATTCCACTACACTTTGCTCTTAAGTACCTGCCACAGCTCCAATTTTTCAGGTGTATTTATTTGTATATTAGTTTTTTTCCTACTCTGTTTCATTGCCCAGATTAGTTTTCCATTCCCTACTAATCCTTGTCATTTTTTCAAAACCAATTTGGACCTTATCTCTTGCAGGCTCTTTTCCAGAGTAATGTACCCTAGCAAGTACGTTCTCCCATACCACACAGCCAACCCCGCAATCCCAGTTACCGGCAACCAGGAGTCAGAACCACAACCACACCATGCAAGATTCTTCACACATTCTGTCTCCTTCACCAGCACTACTAAACCCAAACCTACTGAATCACAAACTCCAGAGGCTGGATTTTCCAAAGCCCCCATGGCTCGCAAGTGGTATTGAGAAACACTGGTCTATATATACTGCCCATTACTTTCTCCATATCTATACATTTCTGAACTCCTTGAAATTGGCTTCAACCCCACCACTCTACCAAAACATAACAGTTTTCTTGTGAATTGATCCCCAATCTTGTGAATTTTCCCTATTGATGACTAATTACAGGTTCTTCTTTTTTCTTCCTGAGCTCTCCTGGCACAACATTATTCTGATTCTCTGAGAGGTCTGTTCTAATTCCTTTTAATTCCCCCCCTATGACTTAAGCATTGCCAAGGACCCTATGTTTAGCCATTTTCTTTTCCTTTATATATTCCCCTCTTTGGAAATTTTACCCCCTCGTACTCTTTCAATTCCCAATTCTCTGCAGCTTATTTCCAAAGCTGTGTTTTTAGCTCAGCCTATCTTATAACAGCTCCCCTCCATCTCTGACAGCCTGCTGGATGTGTCTAGCCATGGATCAACACTTCCAGATCTTTTCTTCTCCTTAGAACATTTTTTTTGTATTAAGGCTACCACCATTCTTGAAACCTGGTCACCTCATCTTTAATGCATGACATCAGTTACCTTTGACTCCTTGGTCTGCTTCACATCATGCATCTGAGGTGTATGAATCTCACCAACACTAGTCTTTCCATGGTCTCACACCTGTTCTTCCATCCATACATGTGTTTATGATTCCAGCTCAGAGCTTGGGTTGCAAATGTTCAGAGCTAGTGTCTTGGACTGAAACACAGGTTTACTCAATTCTTCTCACATTTTAGCCTGAAGATTTATGGTAATGTTTATGACTATATTTAATAAACAAAGTATAAAGTATAAAAATCACAATCATGGAAAAATGAACATCAGAATGGAAGATCAGGATCTAGGAGAAATTGATTGTATGTATGTGTCTATGGGCCATGGTGGTTAGCCAAGAAAAGTGGCAATCATGGCAGATTTTCACTGAGCATCCTGAGAGCCAAATGGAAAAGAGGAATAGTAAGATAATTCCATTCCCTATAAAGACAAACCTTAGATGTTTCAAGAAGCAACAAAATTTCTGGCACTTCATCTGACAATAAGTTTCAAGAGAGCAAGCAGATTACTTTTACTAAATCATAGCTTTAATAATAATATTTTCCTGATTAAAAGTATTAAAACCATCCTCACATAAGCTGAAAGAACTAATGCTAAACCTCATACATTGTGGCCTAAGCTTTGGGAGAGGATTCCTCTCTCCCATCCCTCCCTACTGTGTTCCCTGCATTCCAGGGAAAGAGAATTACCTCCAGCCTTCTATTTCACAGCAGCCTCATTCGAAGTCCAGGGGACAGGAATACACAAAAATGCCAGGTGGCATTTTGATAGGGTAATCCCTTATCATTAGATCAATTTGGGGAGTATTCCCATCTCAACAGTGTTAAGTCTTCTAATCCATATTTACTTATTTAGCTCTTCTTTAATTTTTTTTAACAAAACTTGAACATTTTGATGTAAAATTTCTTTTATTAAGTCTATTATTAAATATTTTTTGAATCCTAGTCTAAATAGATTTACTTTCTTGATTTTATTTTTCTGTTTTTGAAATGTTCATTGATAGTGGAGAGAAATACAATTGATTGTTCTTCATTTATCTTATAACTTACTCCTCCCTGAACTTGTTTATTACTCCCAAAATCTTGCATCTCTTACAGAAAATGACATAGAACTGTCATCCCTCTGCATCTGAGGGTTCCACATCCATGGACTCCACTATCCTTAGGTGGAAAATATGTACATTTATCTCTCCATATCAATGGATTTTCATCCCTAGTTGGTAGGACTCATGGGTATGAAACCCATGGCCAGGAAGGACAGTGGATTCTTAGAATTTTCTATATTCAAGATTTTATCCTCTGTCAATAAAGATAATTTTACTTCTTCCTTCCCACTCTGGATGGCTTTCATTTCTTTTTCTTGTTTAAGTGCCTTAGCTAAAACCTCCAATAAATGTTGACTTAAAGTGGCAGGAACAGACATGCTTTCCTTGTTTCTGATCTCAAAGAAAAAATATTAAGATTATAAATATTAAGCATTATTTTAGCTCTGAGTTTTTCATAGGTGGCCTCTATTGGGCTAAGAAACTCTCCTTCTATTTCTAGTTTGTTGAGTCTTTTTATCATGAAAGCCTACAGGATTACGTAAAATGCTTTTTCTGCAGTGAGGCAGATGTGATTTTTGTTCTTTATTCTACCAATATAATTAATTTTCAGATGTGAAGCACACCTTGCATTCCTAGGATAAATCTCATTTGATCGTGATGTATAATCTTTTTTATATGTTGTTGGATTTAGTTTGCTAGAACTCTGTATTTTGTTGAGGATTTTTGGCTCCTGTATGCATCAGGGATATTGGTTTCTAGTTTTCTTTTCCTGTGATGTCTATCTGCTTTGATATTGCGTTAATATTAGTCCTCAGAAGGACTTGCTGCTTTCAAGCATCCCTGCTTTTGACTTTTGGCAGTTTTATTAGAATGTGTTTAGGTATAAATTCATTCGTGTTTATCCTACTCAGGATTCTTGAGCTTCTTTCAGATTAATTGTTTTCATCAAATTTTAGAAGTTGTTGACCATTACTTCTTCAGAAATTCTATTTTCCCCTCCTTCCTTCCTCCTGGAACTTCATTAGGCATATGTTGATATGTCTGATGGTAGGTTAGGGATTTATGAGACTCTGCACATTTTTTTTCCTTTCAATTCACTAGACCAGATAATCTCAATTGACTTGGTTTTAAGTTCTCTAATTTTTCTTTTTTCAGTTTATATTTTCTGTGGAGCCCCTGTAGTGTATGTTTCATTTCTGTTATTAGGTTTTTTTTTAACCAAAAATGTTTTATTTGGGTCTTTTAAAAATTTTCTATCTATTGATGTCCTCAATTTTGTTAAACATTATTTCCATATATTCCTTTAATTCTTTTACCATGGCTTCCTTTAGTTCTTTGAATGTCTTTATTATAGCTGTTAGGAAATTTTTATCTAGTAAGTAAAATATCTAGATCCTCTCAGATAAACATTCTGTTGGCTATTGTTTTCTCCCTCATGAATGAATCATACTTTCTTGTGTGTCTTATAGCTTTTTGTTGAAAACTGAACCTTTTAGATAATAAAATGTGGCAATTTTAGAAATCAAATTACCCTCACCCCAATCCACAGTTTGTTTTGGTGGCTTTGTTGTTGCTGCTACTGATCACTCATTTGGTGACTGTCCTGGACTAATCCTATAAAATGTATATTTCCTATAGTTTGCAGTCTCTGGAGTCCCACCTCCGTTAGCTTAGTAGTCGGTGAATAATTGGTCAAAGATTTCCTTATTGGCCTAAAACCAAAATGTCTTTCATCTTTTGCCAAAGGGGTCTAAGTGTGTGTGTGAGTATACACTTAATGCGCCAATATTTTACAACTCTTCTGTTCATGAACAGCCTGAAGGTCAACCTGAGATGAGAGTTTGGAGTCCTCTCTGGCCTTCCTGGTCACGCACATAGCCCCACATATGTATGCAGTCTTGTAAATCCCCAGTAATATGTTAGAATGAACATCTCATTCTCCAGACTTTCCTTATATGTTTTGGCAAGTCTCTTGTTTTTCCTAAGTGGTATAGCATTCCCAGGCAGCTGTAATGTTAAGTAAATGCCTCAGGTTGTTTTCACCAAATGCCCTGGGATTAGGGTTTTTCCTGAGAAGCAAGGTCCAGGTTAGGTCAAATGAAGACATAGTCTTGCAAATGTTGATTTTCCAAGGATCTGCAAAGCAGATCAAATAGTGACAATGCTCAAAGGCAGGGAAGGGGAACCTGTGGCCTCCTTAAGTATGATCTTTCGACTGAATCTAAATTTTACAGAACAAATTATATTTTTTATTAATACATTTTTGTTTTATTTTTATCTTTTTATTTTATTTTTAAAATGAACACATTTAAAATACCAAAGAATAAAGTAAGTTTCAATGAAATAGTCGTCCCAGATCAGCTGGCATAATTGGAACATTAGTAAGCCACAAGGGCTAAACCGATGGCTTCTGCACTCTTGATTTGGTCCTAACTTCCACTGCCTCACTTAGCCCTAGTACAGCACGAGGTCTGGTGGGGGTCAAGTATGCCAGTCTGTTATCACTTTTTGACAGTGGTACACTGAGTCTCCTTTTGAAGTGGAATTTGTGAATAGTTCCACAGCTTGGCAATATTTTTTAATTCTGATGAAGGAAGAAAGCAGATTTTTTAGTAAGGACTGGGAATTGCAATATTATCTTGTTTCTGCTTTAAATAAGATGATTTATTTTGCTTTGTGATACTATGATGTTAACATTAAAGAAAGCCAGTGCTCATCAGCATAATAACACTCATAAAGACCACAAATATTTCAAAGAAGAGAGGTATGAAAGGCTGTATTGTAGAAATAAAAAGATAAAAAGCAAATTAAAAGGCAATTCTTTCAAGCAGCAAGAAGCCCTGGAAATAATGCTACTGAGCAACTTATAAACTAGCTTATACCCTCAAGGGGAAAGGGGACGCCATTCAGTGACGTAGAAATTGTGGAAGACTGTATTGTTAAAGGTGTGAGATGCTTAGATCCCCAGTAAAGTTTCAAAGTACAAGCAACTCTTTCAAAAAGAATCATAACTGATTGGCAGCATGAATTAGCCTTCGACTTAACAGGTCCACTTTATGCAATACTTCAAAAGTGAAATTGATATTATTTATTCACTTTGGACGAATCAACTGATAACAATTAATTTGGTACAAGTTTTATACTTCATTTTGGTTATAGCAGATTTTTTTTTTTTTTTGCTACAAAGGGTTACTCATTTTGTGTTCTCTTGTGAACAGAACACCAGCAATAGATATCTTCAACAACTTCAACAACAAGGTAAATGTCATAAAGTTGGACTAAATTTGGTAAATTCAGTGAGTGTACATACAATGGTGCACCCTCTATGACAGGAAAACATAAAGGGTTTATTGCACGGATTTTAAAAAAGGTACTGTGAGACAGATTCAGATGCTATGACTTCTTTTCATTGTATCTTGCATCAAGAAAATCTCTGTGCAAAAGGTACTATTTTTAAGTGATACTTTTCAAAAAGTTACAAGTATTGTGAACTCTATTTGTGCAATTGCACAACACGGCTGTGCAACAACTGTGCAACACAGCATGGTCAGTGTCATAACATGAGGTATTCAGTGATAATTTGCCACATCATTCTAAAGTGCTCTATCTCAGGGACAGGCATTAAGCCAAAATTTTAGCTCTGTGGGAACAGATAGTTACATTGTACGAAGAACAGAATCAGCTATGTAAATTATCAAAAGATTTCTATAGGAATGTAGCATTTCCGTGATATGTCAAATCTAAAGGACTTGATATTTCTTTGCAAGGTAAACTAAGTCTATATATGACTTGTGGCAAAAAATTCAAGCATTCCAAGAAAAGCTATCTTTTTCTAAAACACTTCTTCAAAAGGAAATTTCAGATGAACGCTTTTGTCAATTAGCAAAGGTCATTCATGAGCAGGATGATATATGCAAATCATTTGCAGAATATGCAGCTGTTTCAGACTTATTAATTGGAGAATACACTGAAAGATTCCCTGATTTTGAGAATCATCATATCACACTCAAAGTAGCATTTTAGTCTCTCCTAGTTCATAGCACCAAGCCACCTAAAGAATTGCAGATAAAATTGAGCTCTCAGAAGATGACATTTTAAAGTCATGGTTTGACGCTAAAGAAAGATCCAATTGAAATATGAAAAAATGCATTAGAATACCCATGCCTTTGGCAACATGCCTGAAAAAATGTTTTCTTGCTTTTCAACCACTTGTTGCTGGCAATCTATATTCTCCTACTCAATACAAATCAAGATGCCCTTAGTTAAGGCCACAAATGACTGATACCCTTTTCAAGAAGATCAGTTGAAACTTGCAGATCTCATGCTGCAACAAAATATTCCTGTGCTTTCCAACAAAAAGCAGATCTATGAAAGTCATTAAAAGGTTAGTTAACTTTAAAATTAACAAATAGTTTTCACTTTTTGAAATTATTAATTGCATAACAGTACTTAGATTTTTTTTTTTTTTTTTTAACCAAAGAATGTATGTTTTTACGTACATGTAATTGAAGTTTCTTGGATGTGGTCTTATTTGATTACAGCTAAATTAATTCAACTTTCCAATGTGAAAATGTTCCCTACCCCTGCTCTTAGGCATAGGACTCCCTTCTCCCTTCAGAGGCTGCTACCATGGTTGTGAAACTGCTGGTTTTCAGGTTGCTGTGAAGTTGGGGAAAGAGGAATGTGAGTAGGCAAGTTAAAAATGCACCAACCCTGTTGTTCTTAAAAATGTTCAGCAGTATTTCTTGAATAAACACGCTTTAAATTGTTGCAGCCTTTGGTCAATTCCCAGAGTTAAGAAAATGTTGATTTTGACAATTTTTCCCCAGAGTTTTTGCTTTTATAGCAAAGTGGATTTATAGAGGTCCTCATTCCATGATTCTTGAAGTTCCACCATCCAATGAACTTCTGAAAGCTAATTTTCATGTCTTAAATGTGATCAGATGAACCCAAACCAACTATTTTTAATAACCAACTAGTTCCCTGGCACTAGAATTATCTGTATTCTGATTATCTCTATAGACAGAGATACCCAGTAAAGCTAAATTGTTCATCCTGTTGCCCTATGCTAAGATAGGAAGTAACTGCAGGGGCTGTCTCCTTCAGTTAACTTATTTCCATTCATAGACTCCATACTAAATTTTCAAAAACAATAGCATTATTGTGAAGCCACCTGAGTATTCAATGAGCAATCTTGAAAATAAAAACATTTCTACATTTTTTCAAGTTGTAAAGAAGTTAGGTAGCAGGTTTGATTAAATGTAAGTAATAGTATAAAGAATAAATTTAGCATACTAAAATCTGCCTGATAGCAAAGTGTTTTTCCTGAGGGGTATGTGTTTTACTTGATGTACGTGTCATAGGCAGAATAATGGTCCCCCTCATTTAAAAAAAAAAAAAAACAACTACATCTTAGTCCCCAGAACCTATAATTTACATGGCAAAAGGGACTTTGCAAATGTGATTAAGTTAAGGAACTAGGTGAGGAGAATTATCCTGGGTTATCTAGGTGAGCCCAATATAAGTGAAACAGTCTTTATAAGTGAAAGAGGGAGGCAGTAAAGTGAGTCAGAGAAGGTAGCCTGGAGGAGATTGGAGTGATGTAACTGTTGGCACTGAAGATGGAGGAGCCATCAGCCAAGGGATGCCCTACAGTCTCTGCAAGCCAAAAAAGGCAAGGAAATGGAGTCTTCCCTAGACCCACCAGTAGGAAACTTCATGTTGGCCATGTGAGATTCATTTTGGATTTCTGACCTCCAGAACTGTAAGACAATATACTTGTTTCATTTCAAGTCACTGAATTTAGAATAATTGTAGCAGCAATAGAAAAAAAAGTCAGTACCTTTATGTACCTTTACTTTTAAATTTATTTGCTTTTTAATAGTTCTATATCTATAATCTGGTGGTAGAAGAAAGCATATATGAGAAGGAGAGCAAAGGAGTGAGTGGCTTGTAGGCACAGCTAAGATGAAGGCATGTTGTGGAATTTAAATCAAATCTTTTGTAGATATAGTACTTTCCATAATGTCTTTATGTTTGAGATGAACTGAGTGTGTACTTAAAGCATAAGGCAGTTAAAAAAAAATGTCCAGAGGTGCTTAATTTATATCTTGAAGACTTATTTTTCTTTTCCTTTTTCTTTCTTTCTTTTTTTTGAGACAGTTTCACTCTGTCACTCTGGGTGGAGTGCCATGGTGTCCTAACTCACAACAATCTCAAACTCTTAGGCTCAAGAGATCCTCTTGCCTCGGCCCTCCGCTGCCTGAGGAGCTGGGACTGCAGGCACCTGCCACAGCACCTGGCTAGTTTTCTATTTTTAGTAGAGACTGGGTCTGGCTCTTCCTCGGGCTGGTCTTGAACTTCTGAACTCAAGCCATCCATTACCTTCAGTCTCCTAGATTGCTAGGATTACAGGCATGAACCACAGTACCCCACCTGGCTTAAAGATTTATTTTGCATTTAAAAGAATCCCACTCAGTGATTTTGGCACTTCATTTGCTAACTCTGATAAGGACATCCAATTTGTACCACTGCTTTCTGCTTCATCAGGTGTCATATCTGCTACCCATGTTGCTAGCTTCTAGCATCATTCCAGAATTTATGTAGAATGTTGAACTTGATTTGTCCTAACACCTCTCAAGTCTACATGCTGCTTGGACTATGCATATTGGCAAAGACATAATTTGCCAGAATTTCTGTGGATGTTGTGTGGAAGGAGGAGAGACAATGCAACTATACCTGCATTGTCCCACACACAACAGTGATGTAAGTTACCAGTAAAACTAGCAATGGCCCATCTCAGATGGGAGAAGGTGAGTCCCCCTTCCAAGAAAACAGTTGGCAACCTTATTTAGAAATTAAAGAGATCACAGACATGGGCCATTCTTCATTCTCTAGGTTCCATCTAACATCCAGCAATGCACCATGTTTTTGCTTTGTTTTTGTTTTTCTCTCCTGTGTCTAACTGAAATGTTAGTCACTGATAACAGCACACAGTTAAAGGGAAGGTAACGTGAAGTCCAGGGACCTGGGAATATGCATGAGGAGTGATGGAAGGAGGAGAAAGGGAGACAACATGTGAAATGGCTTTCAGGGAAGGAGATCTCATTCTTTAAAAGCATATACACTCTTAGCCTGAGCTAAGAATTATGAAAATATCCTTCTGTTACACAAGTAACCTGATCCTTACCCTCACTTTTAATTTTTTCTCCCATTCTTCATCTCTTCACAAACAGACCTCCAGCGAAACACACATATAAATACTTGGTCACCCTGCATTTATACCTCTGCCAGTTCTTCCCTCACATGTAAACTTTAGGAAGTTCCATTCTAAATAGTTTAAAATCCAAGCTGCCACTTTGATTTCATCAGATCAAGCCCTTGTTGAGATCAAACCTTTGAAATGAGAAAAGATTTTTAATCCATTTACACCAGATGGGGTCCGAGTCTTGCAGCCTTGAGAGCTGCAGGATTAGGATTTCTCAAACCTTTTCCATACTCCTACCTCCCACATACCCAGCATATTTTATAGCTACTTTAATCAAATTGTATCAGCACTTGCATTTGAACACAATCAGGGTAAGAATGTTCTTTATAAGCCAGCCTTGCTGCAACGGTTGGTTTACTTTAGTGACAAAATGCTGTCTTTCTCTCAAGGATCAGCAAATAAAAATGAAAACAGGACTTATTAAAACTAAGCTTGAAGCTAAGCCTTCCCATAAGGGATAACAAAAGGAAGAAAATGACCGAGATTTTAGCAGATGGGTATTTTTGTAATAAGCAGGGAAACATTTAGGTGGAAAATAAGTGAATGGAAATGACAAGCTTCTTCAACTGTAGATATTGAACTATTTAATTAAAAAAATCATTGTTTGAAATTATTCCATTTTTATTGCCATTTAAACAGGAATATGGTTTATGATAGAATCTGGCCTCAATTTTATTTTTTTTTATGAATGGCACATTAAACAACTATTAAATTTCTTATACCTGTCACTTACTCTGCAAAGCCATTTCCCTTTTCTCCAAATGACACTTGTCAGAAAAAAGAGATTGTATTTTATGTTCTCAGATCTCTGTGAATGGAGGCGATGCCCCAAACTAGACTCAGACTCCTCATATTGGGGGACAGGAACATGTATGCCTCTCCAGAGCCTGCTTGGTGACTCCCAAAATGTGATCAAGGCACTAACTGTGGGAAAAATCCTAAAGTGGTAAATGCTGTTTGTCATTTGTAGCATTTAGAGCTGGCTGTCCTATACTGCCATCTCAAGCTTAAACAACTTTATGCTACATTAAAAACTTCTTTTAATGTTTTAGGATTAACAGGAGGTTGGAGTTTCTATTGAGTAATAGACAAAAAATATTATGTTTTAGGAATATACAACCTTTATATTTTCTGGCTGAGAGTAACAGCATAGAGGGAAGAGAATAATTAAGCAAATAACTTGGAGCCTTGACATCTTAGGTTGAGGAATAATTTGATCAGAATAAGCTTCAGTCCTCCAGAAGTCAAGTGAAGGTCAAGCTGCCTGGGGGATCACAGCCATTTCACCAGGGCTCCACCCATGTGCTTAGGTCCCCTCTCCTACAGAAGCACTTCATTCTGGCTGCCAGTGGCAGCACTAGAATCTTTGTTGGGGGGCTTCGGGAGCTCAACACTAAGCCTGCTAGTCCATCTCCCCCAGATGTCCCCTTAACGAATAACTCAAGAGTGTGGGACATAAGTAGCAAAGTTCCTCTGCCCCTTGGTCAGATCATCCTGCAGTACCCTTCCCCAAGCTTTCTGGTGAGATTGTGAATCAGTTGCCCTAAGGGTTAGATGGCTTAATGATGCCCTCTTTTTCAGTGCCTTCCCCTCCCTGTAGCACCTCCCCACTTCTGCTGGTGCTTCCTACATCTCCAGAAGAATTACATGCCCTTCAACCATGTCTCAGCTTCTCTTTCTAATAGAAGCAAGCCTTTCAGAATCATTGCAAAGTGGCTGTTTGGTTTCCCTAGTTCTCAAGGGGTAACTAGAAATAAGGAGAGAAATAAAGGTGACCAGGGCAAGAAACAATCTAGGAGCTATAGAATCGGCTTGTGTGATCTGGCTAGAGTGGAAAGAACACTTCCTGAGCTAAAAGTCCACTTTTGTGAGCCACGACGCACACAGCAGGCAAAGCATTCTTGTCACTGTGCCCCTCCCTTGGGATCCATGATAAAGGAGGACCAATTCCAAGTAGGTCTGTAGGTGGTGCATGATGCTCCTTTTCAGTTCACACTGCACACCTGCACTCTTGCTCCGTGCTTCTCCAGTTCCTTCATAGTTTACTTGGTGCACATCTAGCTCAGAACAGCAGGGGGAATTAAGACTAAGAAGACAACCCTAGACCAATGGGAGAGGTCGAGCCTATAGTCTTCAAGCAGATACGTCTAGGAAACACTAAGGATACTTTGCAGAAAGTCCAGGCCCTTGCCCTTGGTGGTGGCCTTGACCATTCATTCACCCTTGTATTGGTCCTTCTTCTTTTCTCCTGCTTCCTTACCCTTTCTCCCCCAAATAAACTGCCTGCACTCATGTCCTTCCTTCTGAATCTTTTTTTTTCTTTTTTGAGACAGTCTTATTCTGTCCCTGGACTAGGGTATAGTGGCATTGTCATAGCTCATTACAACCTCAAAGTCCAAGGCTCAGACAATCATCCTTCTGCATTCTATGGGCATGCACCAGGACGCTAGGTAATTTTTTCCTGTTTTTAGTAGAGATGGGATCTTGCTCTTGCTCAGGCTGGTCTTAAACTCTTGAGCTCAAGCTGTCCTTCTGCCTTGGCCCCCCAGAGTGATAGGATTACAGGTATGAGACACCGCGCCCAACTCCAACTGAGTCTCCGTTTGGGGGAGCCGACACTGAAACTTGTTGGCTGGAAGATTTGTTTTTAAGTTAACATCATATTTGAGATACTAAGTATGTTATATGATAAACAGGAGCCCATATAACCCTGTAGGAAAATATTTAAACAGTAGCACTATTAGGACTGCCGCCCTGAGAAGCTCCAAACTCTGTCTGTGCTCCTGGGTCACTCATACCACTTGTGGGTGGATTTTGCCTTTGGAAGTCTTCAGACCCACTTTAGAATTTGAGGAAGTCAGAAGCTATCTCACTGGGGAAGGAGAAAAAAGCTTAGAGTCTATATACCCTTCCCAGAGCTTTCTTGAGCTTTGTAGTAAGACTGCTAAATTAGAGGAGTCCATCCACAGCCCAGCCCCCCCTGGGACTTAGGGGACAACCCCATTCACACACACCATTCCTCAATTCTCACGGACACCCACTGATCCCCCTAAAATAAGGAGTCACCTTTCCAGATCACCTTCACTCAAGATCCCTACTCACAGATTGTTTTACTTTGGTTCTTAGACCAAGAAATTAAAACTTTGCTCTAGTTTTAGATGCTTCCTCAAAAGCACCCAAATTTTAAAAATATTATGTGATTACCTTCAACGGTTCCACCCCAGCTGAGTGAGTCCTCAGAAAGTCTTGATGTTCTCCAGGGTGCAGCGAGTATAACATGTATGTGGACAACTGCTCTCTACTTTATGGGCATTTTATTTCACTCCTGGATCTTTTTGGGAAAGAGTTGGCTCAGGTGGGCCCTAGCTGGTGAGTGTGGCAGCCAGGGAGGGGAGCGGAGTGTGGGCAGAGCCAGTCTGAAACAGGACAGCTCCTTGACCCTTGAAAAATGCCAGCCAGGCTCTGCAGCCAAAGTCTCGTTCCCCTGACGGAGAAGCCCTGGAAGGCTTCAGCTTCTCCCATAGTGGGCATTTCTCCCAACTCCTGGGGAGGTGCAGAGTCCATGCAGACCTTAAAGGCTTAATTTTATCTCTCTCAGAGTTGAGGGTTCAAGAGGGCGGTTAGGAGGTTATGCACATGTGCGTCCCATTCATGAAGGAGGGGTGTCAGGAATGGGAGGTGTAAATCTCTCATTTGCCTTCACCTCCCCCTTCCTCCAAAGAGAAAAGAGCAGCAGCCATGGCCATACTAGGTCGCCCAAAGGCCGCCCCTAAAGTCGCAATACACAGAGAAAATGGGAAATTGTAGCTAAATGTACCTTTATTTACAAAATATTCATTACAGAATATTACAAAAATATGGCCACCTCTTTGTAAACCTTTGTTATGGATATTTTGTAAATAAAGATACATTTCATTACAATTTCCCATTTCGCTATGTATGGCGACTTTAAGGGTGACCTTTGGGACACCTCGAAATTTGAGTTTTGAAGGAAACCGAGGCTTGACTTGTCGCTCCTGGCCTGGGGTGGGGGGACCCTCTCCCCGCAGACTTGCCTACGCAGAGGAAAGGGGGTGGGGTGAGCGCGGCAGTGGCAGCGGCGTAAGCGCCCCAGAGAGGGTGCCGCCTGCGCGCTGGGCTGCGCCTCAAGTTGGGGGGTTCAACTCCGGTCTAGGGAGGAACGGCAGAAGAAGGAGGAGCAGAAGGAGGGAAAGAAGGAAGCAAAGGATGGGGGTGGGTGGAGAACAAAAGGCACCATTCTGCCGCCTCTTCTCTGAAAGGCCCATCAGCTCCATTTACTGTGTCTCAATAGACGAGGCTCAAAGCGCGGCCGCCTGTGGGCCAACTGCTGCCGGTCCCGGGATGTGCACTTCCCGGCGGGCAAGTGAAAGGGCTCCGGGACCTGCGGGAGAGGCTGGGAGGGGGAGGAGGAGAGGGACAGGGGCAGGGAGAGAGGGAGAGGGGCGACGGCGCGAGCGGAGGGAGAGGAGCGGGGGTGGGAAGGAATGGAGGAAAAAAGGCAAGGGGTGGGGGAGGGGAAAGAAAAGAAAGGGGCAAACCCCCTTGCTGACACGGGGCATAACTTAATTTTCACGGTGCCGGGACAGCTGTATCGTGTAATCTGCCATGGCATGCCGTTAAAGCTTCAATGACTTTACTGACCCAGAAGGGAGACTCAGACCGTGGAGAGGCTTTTGAAAAGAAGTGGTGATCTTTCACGATTTATGAGCTTGTCTTAAAGAAACAGACTCCACTCACTTTAAATTAATCACCCTTTCCAGGGTGCACAGGAACCGGGCTCTGGGCACCGTGCGCCGCGCGGCGTTGGGGAGCCGGGGCGGCCGAGGTGAGGGTCGGGGCTGGGGCGGCCGCGGGTATCGATCCTGTCCTGTTCCCGCACCGCGCCCCTGCGGAGGTCTGGGGACGCGGGACAGGGTCGCGGGCTGCAGGTCTGCGCGGTGCCGAGGAAGTGGCACCGTCCTCGTCTGGAGGCCCAGGAGGTCAGGGCGGGGGTGGCTGGCAGGGGGTGGGAGCGAGCGTGTGTGTGGTGGGGAAAGGCCTTATTCACGTTCCTGGACTTGCATTCATTGTGCAAGAAGAAAAAAGAAACCAGGAGAAATATAAGGCATTTCACACCCTGATGAAATGCGAGACCTCCCGTGTGATTAAACCGCAGAAAGGAAAAGTGGGGTATTACCAGGCCCATTTGATCCTCCCCCATTTTCCATATTTCTGGGAACAAAAGGTGAAAACCTCATCCTAATGCGCCGATACTTACTGTTTAAATTCCTGCGGATTTATTTCCCCACAGGAACGTTTTGGAAAACTGGCAAAATTAAAAGTTATCAGCCATAATGACCTAGGGAAGAATCCCAAGACCAGAGATATCCTTTAACTTAACCCAGCAAAAGGCAGTATTTATCTTGCAAACACCTTTACCAACCTCAGGGGTTTCTATTGTCAATTTAACTTCTGCGAAGGACAAACCAATCTACAGGAAGAAGCTCTTTGCCTGAGGCTTGTCCTCTGTTTCATTTGGGGTTGTCTTTTGTGCCTATTTTGCATGCCTTAGCTGCAGAGTGTTTAGGCATTTTGGAGGCTTTTTGTAATTTTTTGGTTTCACTGACAGCCGATGTAATAGCCTTTGAGCAGCTTCAGATGTATTAGAAGGCTCCTCAATTTAGAAGTGGTATCCAGTTAAGAGAAAGTTCAAGGACAACAGAAAAGAATCTCTTCATTATTTTGATAAGACATTGCATCTGGTCTCCAGCACCCTCTTCGAAAATAGTGATCTTGATCCACATTATAAAGTTTGACATCAGTGAAAAGACTTCTAAGAATTCCTGTACTCACCCACTGGAAGAGAACAGAAGAAGTCGGCCATGTCCCAGCCCCTGGTGAGATGCCCAAACAAGGTCCATGCTGACCTAATTCTGCAGCCTACCTGGGATGCCCTATCTTACTGAACTCATCTGCAACGTGATGTGGCTCCCCAGAGGAAGTGATTGGAGGTGCGCTGTTTGTGCCCACCACCAGTCAGGGCTCAATGATTTAAATTTCACAAATACAAGCTGTGGCACTATCATGACCTTGTTGGTAATGAGTTTCTCCACGAGCATTGCAAAGAACACTTGATGCTTACAGTGGAATAAAAACCTAGCTTTTTTGTGTCATCTTATGTCACCATCCTTACATCAGAGCAGTTTTTTGTATCAAAGTGTATCCACATGCAGGCAGAGGTCACTGGCTGACTTCGACACACAGTGCGTGGCCTCTACTGATGTCTGTCTATCTGTTCATGCTCCTGTCCTAGCCCCAGTTGCAAAGATCTCACAACAACCGGCTAGGATCAGATTTAGGAAAGAAGAATGGAGGTCTTGTGAGAGGATGATAGGTCTCTGGAGAGCCTGTGTCCAGTGCCCATCAACAGAGAGCTGGAGGTGTCTCTTTCTCATCCTCCCTCAATTGTCTGCTCATTGTCTGCGGCTTGGCAGTGAGGCCAAGGCATCCAGCCACAGCCAGGAGTGAAGGTGCTGCCCCAGCATGACCCCACCAGGCTGTTTCACAACCTCATCAAACCCACTGGAGTCACCAAGGAGCAGCGGTATTGCAGGAAGTCTTACCTGGGCGTTCAATGATAATCTTGCTACAGTCAAAAAAAGTGTGGTCCTTTCATATCAACAGAAAGGAAGATGAGGCCTCAAAGCTGCTTGTGAGGGAGTAGAGCAGCATCAGGAACGTGTACATTCAAGGGACATTTACCACTGAAAAAACAGGCATGGAGGGAAAAAATAACATCACTTTCAATTTGAATCCACTTACTGCATGAGAATATTCAACAGTACAGAATGTCCAGTTTGCTTAAGGACAAATGGGAAAAATGAATCAGTTAAAATTCCAAATTGGTCTGAGCAAAATTCAAATACCATGGTATTTTGTGTAGACTAGAAATGAACTTGAAGGCATCTATTTAGAAACTATGGTCAGTTGTGGTAACCAAGCCTGTCCTCTCCTCAGATACTGGCTGCACTTCAATGGGGGCTTGTCAGTTATGAGGAGATGCTAATCAAAAGCATTTAAAGTTGACTTCTTTCTATTTAGAATTTCTGGAATTTTATAATGCTTCCTGTAGATCTTTGACTTTGAATGTAGAGCTCAGTTTCAGATTCAAGCCTCCTCTTTTTGCCACTGTAGTGGAACTTCCCTGGCTGCTCTCTTGCCTGGTGCAGCGGGTGACCATGGCAATGGCTGTGGTCCCTGTTCTAGCAGACCTTGTAACTCCAGTGTCTGGCAACACTGATACAGTTTCTGGATCTCTAAATTCAAATTTGTGATGTGAGGACCTGATGCCCAGTTCCATAGGGGCACCTGTTACTTGGTCTAAGCAGCTGGGCCCTGGACAAGGTTACAGAAGTGTGGTCCCTTTAGCCCATCTCTTTAGCTACTTCCAAAAAACCAGCATGGATATACTGAGCAGTCATTAAAGGTATTTTCATTTGTGCTGTTCTGTTTGCCTTCAGTTCATTCCTTTGTTCATCCATTCATTCATTCATTCGTTCACTCAACCAAATTTAATGAGTGTCTACTTCTTGCCAGATGCTAACTTGGCTCACCAGTGTAGTTATAAAATAAGACACAGTTACTGCCACTCTTAGTCTACCAAGAGAGGTATTCACAGAGGGGCATATGCTTGTTTGGGCTTGAAGAGGCCAAAAAGTGACTTCAGGGTAGGATGGTGGTGAAAAGGTGACCTTAACATGCAGCTTGTTTGAAATGTGGTGGAGAGAGGATGTCTCTCACAAAGAGAGGTGACATTTCACACATGCACAAGAGCTGAGGAGTATCACACATCAGGTGTGTGCTGAGGACTACAAACAGTTTATTTGGGGAGCTTGTGCACATGTGGCTGGAGAGTTAGGCAAGAACCAGACGGAGGTCACAAAGCCTTGTTAAGTAGCTGGGACTTCAGCACATGTATCAGTATTTCCCAACAGGTCAATCACAGGCCCCCTCTGGGAGTTGCAGAAGGTATTGGTGAAGTCCAGTTATGGGTATATTTAAAGTTCTATTAGGACAATCAGTAAGAACATATTCCTTTTATTCCCTTAAAAAAAAAAAAAAAAAAAAAAGATAGCAAATAGTGGAAGTCATTGAACAGGCTTTTTAGTTTTATAATTATTTTTGGTTTGGTTCATACAAAATTTTAATATACACATTGTTGGTCTCAGGAGACATCATAAAGAACAAAGGCGTTCAAAACATGACAGATTAATCGAGGAGCCTAAAGATAAAGTAGCTCTGAAAAATTACCTCCACATGATCATCCCCAGATCAGTAAATATTGTTGCTCTAAAAAACATTCTTTGGATACAAGACTCCGGGCATCTCTGGCTGGTGGAATCTACCTATAATCATCCCTTTGAGGATACATGGAGCCAGCAACAGACTTCTGGACCCCAAGAGGAGGACAAAAACAGTGGAAAACTGGGAAGTGGTTGCGTGTGTTCGATTGACCTAAGCACCCTGGCAACTGTAAGTACAAGCAGCAGTAAGAATGAAAACCGGAAAGGCCTTACCTGTGAACTGTTTTGGTGTTCTTGGACTTGGCACTCAGTTGAACTGCCTTGGGGAGAGCTTGAGCAGGAGTGTAGAGAACTTTGGGCACTGTCTGGGGCCCCAGACTGAGCCACTGAGCTGGGCGCAGGAAGCCATTGTGAAAGAACTGGCCTAGAAAGCTATGCACTTAGGTCCCAGAGCAAGGATCAGGTGGGACAAAGTAACCTAGTGACTGAGCAGCCTAAAGGCGGGGACTGAGCTGCCTTACAGCCTTAATCCTTGGGGGAAGAGTGAGACGGTTTTGGTACACTGGAGCCTCGGGCTGTTGCCCTGGGTAGAGTGCCATGATGTTACAGCTCATAGCAACCTCAAACTCCTGGGCTTGGCACCACCCAGACCTCCATAAGAGCTGTGCAGCAACCCCTGACCAGTGACCCGCACCCAACGGGCCTCCGCATTCCCTGACCAGGAACTGCGGGAGCCATGCAACCCTGCATCCTCCCTCTTGTGTCCTCCAAGCCTCCACACTAGCCCATTCATCTGCTATTTCAATCTTCAATTTGATATATAATTAAAATTTAGGTTTTTTACCTAAACCAAGCAAAAGATAATATTTAATACATTGTTTGGTAACATATTTATCAACAAATGATTATTTTTCTTATGAAATTAATGTATAGTCACCTTTTAGACATGAGTCATATACATTGGGAAGAAGTCAAACCTTGTTTTTATATACTAAAGTTTTATTTTAGAAGTGGATTTTATAATCTGTGGAAATATACTTACATAAAATAAAATATTTTACTTGAGATAACTTTTATTCCATTTCATAAAAATCAACATGCAATTAAAAACATTTATTAAGAGAACAAATTTATTTTTCACAGTTCTGGAGGCTGAGGAGTCCAAGATCAAGGTGTTGGCATCTGGTAAGGGCTTCTCTCTTGTGCTAAGATGGTACCTTGAATGCTTCACCCTCCAGAGGGAAGGAACATTGTATCCTCACATGGCAGGAGGCAAAAAGGCAAAACAGGGAGAAACCTCTCTGGTCAGGTCCCTTTATACGGTACCTAATCCCATCAGTGAGGGTTGAGCCTTCATATCCTAATCACGTCTTAAAGACCCACCAATTTGTAGTACCACATTAGCAACGCCTGAATTTTCAAAGCAACATATTCAAACGATAGCAGGGCCTTCATTAGATTATATTTATTATAACAAAAAGTGTTTTGGCATGTGATAAAAGAACAGCTGGCGAGGTTGGTAGAAAGCCAATGGAAAGTTTAAACAGGAGAATGATTTGACCCAGGAGGGGACCCTTCCTGGTGTTAGCACACCTACCTCTGTTCAAAGGCAGATCCCAGAGCACATTGTGCAACATTTACTAGAGGAAAGTTGGATATTTAAAAAAAGTCTCTGTCTCCCTTTGAGATGGATTCAAATGACTCAATTACATGCAGCCAAATGCCAACTTTTGTTGCCCTGCTCTCTGGGTCAAAGAAGTGCAGAAAATATCTGGAATTCACATTGTTCATATACATGGCTGCAGTTATCTTCCCAAAAAGGATGTCTTTTATGAGGGGAAATTGTGATGATATCACCAGAAGGAAATTGCGGCATCATCTGGGCCAGGAAACCTGTAGCACATCTGGAAACTGGTGTTTTAAAATGTAAGTTAGTTATATTATTATTTAGATATGATGAGGACAGCAGATCAGATTATTATTGTCATTGAGAAGGTTGTTACTCACAGTTACCAAGAGGAACTCACATAACATCCAGGACCATACAGGGGGCACTGGGCTCTATCAGGAGGCAGAGGGAGCAAAAGGAAATGGCTGGAGGGGAAGACTTTTTGTTGTGGTTTTCTCAGTTCATAACCTGGTAAGCAGGCTTAGGACAGGCTACTCTTAGTATAATAATTTCAGTAGGTTTTAGGATAGAGGGGCTGTCTCTAGTTTCCTGGCACCTGGTCTGAGAGTGATGAGGATCTAGAGTGTGAGAATCAGATAGAGGAGGTGGGGCAGGAGCCCTGGGTCCGCAGATGAAAGGCGTGTCAGCAGGCAAGTTTACTGTCTCTAGGCATCTTGTAGCCCTGGGAGGAGCAGGTTTTCCAGGATCAGCAAGGTGACAAAACTTTGGGGATACAGAAAACAGAGTGGCACAATTAATACAACTGGTCCCTTTACAGTCTCGGAGTGAATCGCAATCTGGTGACTTATAATCAACTACAACGGTGGCATGGGGGTGGAGAAGCAGTAGGTAATAAAATGTGGCACATTTCTACTTCTCAGGACAACATGCCAGGGCTTTGCCATTTCCATAAATGCTTCTTAATCTGTAGGGCTGTGTTAACAAAACTCCTCTGTTAAATACAGAGGGAGATTGCGCTGGTTGGAAAGAGAGATTGCGCTGGGCCACAATCCTGGTTGAGCACCAATCCTGGCTCTCTAGGGTACCCTTAAAGTTTTTTGTTGAGAACTGCTGCTGCTGCTATGCTGGCTTGGAGCAGCTGCTGTTCTTCCTTCAGCACTTGGATCCTGCCTGGCCCTTCTAATCAGCGGTGCAGCTGGAATGTACAAAAAGGTTTCCCAAGGCAAGAGCAGAGCAAAAAAGAAACAAAAAAGGCAGTATCTTTCCTATTTCTGGCTTATAAATTGCAGATTACTGCTCTTTTGCCTGGGGTCCATCCGAGGGGTTCCTTTCTACATAGCACTGAGGTTGTGCCCAATGGCAGTGGTTGTCTCTAACCACACTACTAGAGTAAACTCTCAGCATTCATGTTTCCCAAAGGAAATATAAAGAAAATGAGCTACATTGTCTCTTTCATCTTCTCAATCCCACTCTCCTGGTTCATGTTTTCTGTCTAAGGAATCCAGTCTTTATCTGGGTGAATGGATTTCACCACTCCCCTGAAAGCCTCAGCAGAACAAATGTATCTCAGTAAAACATAACAATTCATAATAATAAGACACCCCCAAGATTACAGCCCCCTGGTGTACACACCCAATATAATCCTCAGGATTTGTTACTATAATGAAATAGTCACTCCCATGATTACTTAGGTTATATGGCATAGTTGGCATTAAGAAAGGGAAACTATCCTTGGTCAGCCTGACCTAATCAGGTGATCCTTTGAAAGGAACTAGGCTCTTCCTGCTGAAATAGATTGGAAGTGTGGCAGAGATTTGACATAACAGAATTTCTAAATTTGACTTTGAAGACAGAAAGGGCCACATGGCAAGGAATGTGAGTGGCCTTTTGGAGCTGAGTTGCTCCCAGCTGACACTGATGGAAAACAATAAAACTGGGAGCTCAGTCCTACAACCATAAGCAACTGGATATAACTGTGCAAGAGGGCATCATCTTCCAGTGGAAATACAGCCTGGTTCTCACTTTGGTTTTAGCCTTGTGAGACCTTATGCAGAAAGCCCAGTCACAATGTGCCTCTCATTTTTGACGTAAGGACTGTGAGCTAACAAATGGCTGCCATTTTAAGCCACTAAATATGTGGTAACTTGTTACATAGCAATAGACAACAAATTCTAACCTTCTTCAGAAAAGCACATCTAATTAGATCACGATGTCTAGTGAGTCTGCTGCAGAAGAAATGATGGTAGTGAGTTCTACTGGAAAACCACTCAATGTATTCTGGGATCATGAAAAAATTAGCTCAAATCTATTGATGACACAAACCCTGTTGCCTCTTATTTGCTGGATGGTGAACAAAAAGCAGTCTGTCTTGTCCAGTTACCAATCAATTGATGCCTTATAATTATCTCTTTTCAGACAAAAATGCAGTTAACAAAGTGTTCTGGGTACTACTGTCTGCTCCTGATCCTTGCTCAAATTTACTAGATCTATTCAGGGTCTTAAGAGTGAGGTGCTTGACACTATAATTTATGTCAAAATGCCCTATGTCATGAAAGGGGCACAGAATAAGTGGAACTGTGTGTCTGTGGCATGATCCAATTCATCAGCTATAAAATGGGTTCTTTCTATCTTGATAGAAAAATGGTCCTCAGTGCATGGGCCAAGGTGGACTGACCTGGTGATGTTCACAGGTGTGACATAGGCATACCCAGATATTTTATATCCTGTGACAAGATGAGATAGTTATGTGTAGTTCCTATTAGGTAAAATCCAAGTACATTGAAACCACTACTTTAGAGCCATGTGGCATGTGACCACATGAGCCATGTGACCTCCTGACAGTAAACAAAATGAAGAAAGTACACATTTTTTTTTTTTTTTTTTATTACCAGTCTGGCAAAAAATCATCTGGTGGATTCACATTTATAGGTTTAAATAAGAGTTCTCGGGAGAGGTAAACATATTTTTAATTAAAAGAGAAATGATACTGTGTATGACATCTATTTGAGTTGATTTCCACTTGCACTAATTTAATCTGTAATTTGAGAAAGATACAAATCTGTGACTGTCATAAATTTATTTGATCTCTTGAAGACTTTGTTTTCTATCTAGCAAAAAGGAATAATTCTTGTCTTATGAGATTGCTGTGAGAATTAGATAAAATAATGCAAATAAGACACTTTGTACAATGCCTGGCATAAATGAGAACCACCATCACCACCATCACTACCATCACAGTCACCATTATCATCACCAACATTATCATCATTTTTTAAAAAAGAATTTTTAGCAAAATCTTACTATTCTTTAGTCTACCTTCTGGCTCCAACACTACCTTAAATACTTTAGTATTTACATATTTTAAAATGTTAAACCACTAAGACAAAAAGCACAGTTAATATAATAAAGCCTTGTAAATGTGGCTACAGCTCATCTATCTTTTCATTCCAAGGCCATAAAATTCTCTATTAAAAATAAAGAAATACATCTCCCAGACCAAGCATGTCTCCAGTATCTTTAAATAAGGTCACTAGATGATGTCCCTAGAGAAATCATCTTTACATGGAAATTCCTTTTCTATCGTTACCGACAGTATCTCTTCTAATGTGTATGATTTTAGTCACTGGCTCCAATGCCCATCCCAAACCATGTCTCTGTGTAATCATTTAACATAAATTAAAGGAGGGAAAAGCTGTGTTAGGGGAGACAAGACAATCATCTTTTCCTCTCTATAAAACCTTTTCCTAAAATCTACTATGTGTACAACAGATTGACTTCTATGTCGCTTTTCCTGATCTGAGGATATGTTTTCCTATTTGTTTTTGTACTTCTTTGTTTGGGACATTTTTAATTTGTTCTTCACGTTGCATGTTTTGAATTAACCCTATGGGGGATAATAGAAGAAAGCTGGAGAAATGGGAATAAAGAAAGTAGGAAAAGCAGAAAATAGGATAGGAAGGTTTTGTAAATGTACAAAACTTAGCAGTATGTCAACATTATAATGCTTCCCATATGTAAAATGGCACTAATGCCATCTTTATTTAGTGTGCCCTCATCTTAGCTTATGTTCTTATTTAGCATGTGGCATATAAATCCAAAAGTTACAAAGAAGTCAAAATCTAGGTTCATCCTCTCTGGTTTACAATACCCATATTTCTTTATATAGTAACCTCTGGCTACTTTAGAGGTACATAAAGTTATGTGGATTAAATTTAACTTTTGGTGATGTTCCACAGAGTGGCAGAAAGTTCTGATGTTTGCATCAAAAATGTAACTAACTTTCTCATAGTACAGATTGGTCAGTAATTGAACCAGCTTCTATTAGCATGACTTATGCAGGAGTTGTAGAATCGTGGGGCACAGGGGATTTTCAAGATGGCCATGGTCAGTCCTTCATCTCACCAATGAGAAATCTAAGCTGGGATGCATCTTGTTACCTTCTCAGGATAAGGTGGAAAACCTAAGGTGGGAGTTTGTATTTCCTGGCCCTTTAATATCCTTTCCTTTTTTAAAAACTAAACTATGTTGTTATTAAGGCTATTTTTACTTTCCTAGAGTTTGTTTCTTTATTATGCCCTATAATGTATGTACTATATGTGTTTGCATACATTTTGAGAAATATTTAATACCTGAAGGGTACTTTAAAATCACCTGACCCATAATTATTTTCCCCATCTGATAATTCTCAATACTTTCCTGTTTCTTGTAGCCATTGTGTTTCCTTAGTGATCTCCCAAACAAAATGTGAATGGGACAGGTAAATTATTAGCTGTTTGTGTGCATGTGTTTGTGTGCTTTACCAGATCAGTGTCATTCCCTTTCTTTTTTTTTTATGGTTAAATTTCTTTTTTCATTTATTTATTTATTTATTATTAAATCATAGCTGTGTACATTAATGCAATCATGGGGCACCATACACTGGTTTTATAGACCGTTTGACACATTTTCATCACACTGGTTACCATAGCCTTCATGGCATTTTCTTAGTTATTGTGTTAAGACATTTATATTCCACATTTACTGAGTTTCACATGTACCCTTGTAAGATATACCGCAGGTATAATCCCACCAATCACCCTCCCTCCACCCATCCTTCCCCCTCCCTCCCCTCCCTCCCCTCCCTCCCCTCCCTCTCCCTCTCCTCCCTCTCCCTCTTCCCCATATTCTTAGGTTATAACTGGGTTATAACTTTCATGTGAAAGCCATAAATTAGTTTCATAGTAGGGCTGAGTACATTGGATACTTTTTCTTCCATTCTTGAGATACTTTACTAAGAAGAATATATTCCAGCTCCATCCATGTAAACATGAAAGAGGTAAAGTTTCTATCTTTCTTTAAGGCTGCATAATATTCCATGGTGTACATATACCACAGTTTATTAATCCATTCGTGGATCGATGGGCACTTGGGCTTTTCCCATGACTTAGCAATTATGAATTGGGCTGCAACAAACATTCTGGTACACATATCTTTGTTATAATGTGATTTTTGGTCTTATGGGTATGTACCTAGTAGAGGAATATAGGATTGAATAGCAGATCTATTTTTAGATCTCTAAGTGTTCTTCCAATATCTTTCCAAAAGGAATGTATTAATTTGCATTCCCACCAGCAGTGTAGAAGTGTTTCCTTTTCTCCACATCCATGCCAACATCTCTGGTCTTGGGATTTTGTGATATGGGCTAATCTTACTGGAGTTAGATGATATCAAAGTAGTTTTGATTTGCATATCTCTGATGATTAAAGATGATGAGCATTTTTTCATATCTCTGTAGGCTGTGCATCTGTCTTCTTCACAGAAGTTTCTCTTCAAGTCCCTTGCCCAGCCTGCGATGGGATCACTTGTTCTTTTCTTGCTTATATGTTTCAGTTCTCTGTGGATTCTGGTTATTAAATCTTTGTCAGAGACATAACCTGCAAATATCTTCTCCCATTCGGAGGGCTGTTTGCTTGCTTTACTTACTGTGTTCTTAGCTGTGCAGAAGCTTTTTAGTTTGATCAGGTCCCAGTAGGGTATTTTTGAAGCTGTTTCAATTACCCTGGGAGTCCTCCTCATAAAATATTTGCCCAGATCGATTTCTTCAAGGGTTTTCCTTGCACTCTCTTCTAGTATTTTTATAGTTTCATGTCTTAAGTTTAAACCTTTAATCCAGTGAGAGTCTATCTTACTTAATGGTGAAAGGTGTGGGTCCAGTTTCAGTCTTCTGCAGGTTGCCAGCCAGTTCACCCAGCACCATTTGTTAAATAGGGAATCTTTTCCCCACTGAATGTTTTTAATTGGATTGTCAAGATCAAATAATGGTAAGTAGCTGGGTTCATTTCTTGATTCTCTATTATGTTCCAGACATCCACTTCTCTGTTTTTGTGCCAGAACCATACTATTTTGATTACTATTGATTTATAGTATAGTCTGGGGTCTGATAGCATGATTCCTCCTGCTTTGTTTTTATTTCTGAGTAATGTCTTGGCTATTTGAGGTTTTTTTCTGATTCCATATAAAATGAAGTATTATTATTTCAAGATTTTTTAAGTATGACAGTGGAGCTTTAATAGGGATTGCATTAAAATTGTATATTGCTTTGGGTAGTATGGACATTTTAACAATGTTGATTCTTCCCAGCCATGAGCATGGTATGTTTTTCCATTTGTTAACATTTTCAGCTATT